>WEIV01016287.1:12896-26606 GCA_013390005.1 Calyptomena viridis | reverse complement strand
TTATTTGCCAGAAAGAAACAAAGCTTCAATTTAAAAAAATTATTAGACAAAAATTCTTTCCTCGCTTGAGTGTTTGGTCAGCTGAAAACAAACAACTGTTGAAACACAAGTGTTTACAAACTATCACCATAACCATTTCAATTTTATCTGGTATTCTTTTAGGAAAAATAAGTTGATATAAGATTCTGTTTAATTTTGTGAATTTTCTTTTTTTTAATATACTAAAAGATACAATAGTGATGTAGCAGTTTTAAGTCTCTTCTGGAAAACATCTGAAATGACACAACAGGCATTTTTTTCAAGTAACAAATACATTAAATTCAAATTATGATTGATAAGTGCAGCCCAGTATGAATTAGAAACATTCCAAAAGAAGCTCTAATTTTTGTATATATGTTAAGTAACATCCATTTTAATAACCTTAATTAAATTTAAGAAGTAGCTGATGCTAATTCCTTCCAACTCAAGCCCCCACACACATTATTATGACAAAGTTCGAAACATGGTTAGAATAAAAAAATCAACATAGATATTCCCTTAGAGACAATATTTCAAACTTATTGTCTAGATTCCACCAATCCAATTAGATTATTTGAAGTGATAGCTCACATTAATATGTTGCTCTGGAGGTGAAAAAAATACTTATCTCATTTTTACAGCCTGCTGGTTTAGTTTCTGTACTTTACAATAATTTGTTACGAAATTTTCATTTTTCCATTACTTTTTATTGTTAGTTCAGAAATAAAATCCTATTAACAGAGGATTTATGATGACAAGATAACTACAGTGCAGGAGAAGAGAGGGTGTGAGTTTAATGACACACAAATAAAGTTTAATGAAATATTATGAAATGGAAATAACATAGAACCTGAATAAATCTCACTGGTTACTTTGTATTATAACTATAAGAAAAGAAAAGCCATAAGAGAAAAAGGCTGTAAATCTAAAGAAAAACAATATACTGAGCAGACAGAACTATGCATTACGATACCACCATTCAGAGATAAATTCTGAAAGATTTTCTAAAAATATTCTTGAAACCTATCTTGTCTATCCTAGCCTTTCTGCCAATAAGGAAAATTAATTAATAAAGTATCAATACATCTAAACTATACAGATTGCACATTCAAACCTATTCAGAATGGAAAGTAGTAAAGAGATGGGATAGAGATGTTGTAATGGACCATACAATAAAGGAATGTGTATCAAATGCTGAATTCAAAGAGGTGATTTATTTTAAGCCATCCCTAAGACTTTCCAGTGAAAAAGAAAAAATGCAGATTTTTAAAGAAATATCATGAGCATAAACCTGGAAGGAGGGAATTCTCAGGAATATCTATGATAATTTGCATCCTCAAGACATGAAACCCTAATATTGGGAGGGTAAGTCAAAGAACAGCATACAGCATTAAAGAAGAATTTCTTCATAATTGGAGGCTAGTTAATAACCTTCACTTTCATGATTTTTTTTATATAGTCCTCCAAAGGAATATTTCTAGCAAAGCTGTGCCATTCTGTAACCTGCATATCCTATTTATCTTTCTACAAATGTCTCTGCAAGGTCGATTTTTCCAAACTATCCAATGACAAGAAGGAAAGAAGTACAAGTCAGTTGCTAAATTTGACCAGAAATACTCTACCTTGGACTTTGAGGGAGATGCAGCTGTGCTCGTACATTCATATTTCTGTCCTAGCATCATAATCTCATTTGTTGAGCTGTATGATTACCACAATCATTTTCTACTCTGCAGAGAAATTACTTCTAAGGTTCCTTTCCTGTCTGTATTAAAACTCAGACATTCCATAAGGATTAAATCAGATACAGAGTTTGATTCACAGATAGTTTCACGCAAATTTCATGCTAATTATAAATGTGTTAGATAATTGAAAGTATTTGCAAATACTTCAGCTAGATAATTTATAGAGAATAGATTGTTCATTAAACAATCGATTCAATTATTCTTTACTAATTTTTAATGATGTAATGTGTGCAATCACATGGTATTCTTACATATACATCTCACTTTGGAGGCAATAAGTAAAGTTTACTTTGAATTTGGCAAGGCAGAATAATTTCTAAGGGTAATAATATTTCAATTCATTGAGAAGACTTAAGACAAAGAACATTACCAAAGAGAGGAAGTATAATTATAGATCATTGTGCCCATTTATGTAAAAATTATTTGTTTCACTGCATTACCCATTCCTTAGGGAAATTAGAAGTTTACTTACAACATACATAACATATCTATCAACAAATATTTCAACACTGATCTATTAGTTCTGTTTGTTGAGGAAGGAATATCATTCTTGCCTAAGAAGTGTGGCAGTACTGTGAATTATCATTGTTTATTGGCTATTAAGACCGACCCAGTATGTTTTTAAATATTGTATTTTAGTAATCTTATTATCTCTTTCAAATGAAGATAATTTTTAACTATTTATACCATTTAAAAAAAAATGCTGAAGAGAAGTCTCAGAAATTTTGGAAGAGTGACATTTAGGCTGCTCCTAGATCTTTTGCAGCTACCCTTATTTTTTTGAAACCCAGTGAAAGATTCATGAGTGTCTTACATCAGGAAAACTGTGGCTTCCTGCTGTCCTTCCAGCTCTTCTAGTGCTTTTTAATTTTTTTTCTGTTGAAAATGCCTCCTGCCTAGAGCCGTGCTACAGTCGTTGTAATTTTAAAAAATTATTTCTTCAAAAAAGAGTCCTACAACAGGAACAAATTGCACTGGGACAAACTCAGAGTTTGTTGCTTTGGGTTTTTTTAGCTTGAGATCAGCCAAAATATTACATAATATTGCAGGAAAAATATTATATAAATATAATAAATCCAATATAATGAAAATATGTGAACACTTAGTAAGATCTTTCAAACTGTCAATATTCAAATTCATAAGGGTGATGCTATTAACAACATGTATTTCTCTGTTCTAGAAGCTTTGGACAAGACTATGCATTAAAAGGCAGAAGGAGAAGAATTAATATCTAGAAATGCCAGGACAGAGTTAATTTTTTTCTGCAGTAGCCATGAGGGGAGAGAATCTGGAGTCATGTGGTTGTGTCTAGGTTGTTATTCCATGGCACCTCACTTATGAGGGGTGGAAGTAAGGGGTACTTATGTCTGAGAAGATGGTGAGCATGGCTTGCAGTCGGGCAAAAAGCATATTGGCTGGAGGGTCTGTCTGTCATTGTTTTTCATTGTCCTGGGCTTGGTGGGCATTTTTGCATGTAAATCACCCTTTCTTTTGTACATTGGTGTTATTAATACTGTTGCTGTCACTGTTCATTATCTTATCTCATTGCTGGTTTAGATAAATCATTCTTGTCCCAATCTGTAATGTCTCCCTTTGTGTCTCCCACTGGAGAGGCAAGGGGAGCAGTTTGTGGTTTTGCTTTTAGTAGAATTACTAAATTTTGGAATACCATTCCTGACCTACAACACAATGCAAAAATATACTAGGGAAAATACTTTAAACTATGAGTAACTTTTAAAGGGAAGAATGTGCACGGGGTTTGTGATAAAGAGGCATTGGAATTAACTTCCTTTCTAACTATTACTTTAATACTGACAAAGCAGATGCTACAAAATTGGGGAATACCTTTATGCTTTGTAACTTTGGAAGGGTCATTCTTCTGCAAACTCTTCTGTTTGCCTTGTGAGCATATATAGTTTTGGCAATCATGCTATCTTATGATGTAGAGTTTCATACTTGGATTCCATATGGTAGAAAGAGAATTTTTTTTCTCTCTTTGTGCAAATATTTCTGTTTATTCTCCTGGGAAATTCTTAACACTTTTTCCTGTACTTTTCTAGATATTAATTCTTCTTCTTCTGCCTTTTAATGCATAGTGTTGTCCAAAGCTTCTAGAACAGAGAAATACACAAGTATGGGGGGGGGATAGTTCTTTCACTGTGTCTACTTACCTCTTCAGCCAAGCGTAAATGACCATAAGAGCCTGAAGGAGAAATGAAGGAGAAGCTTATTTTCAGATGCAGGCTTGAACACAGTTTTTACTTTATTCAAAGTGTCCTTTCTGAGTGAGTAAAAAGAAAAAAGGATAAAAATGAAAAGAGAAATTATGAAAGAGTGACATAGTTTATTAAAAATCTCCCTGTGTAGATCCTAACTTCAGTTTGTATCTAAAAAAAAAAAAAAAACCTACATTTTATTTTTCTTTTTTCTAGTGCAATTAAAAGTGAATCTTTTCACATCAAATGTTCTATTGTGATGATAAAAGCACCTTGAATTGAAAGAATCTTTACTCAAATTTGAATTGTTCTGTTCCTAACATTTCAAAATGTGTTAAAAAAAGAAGAGCAGAACATGCAGGAAAGTTTGTATAGCTATGTGTAATTTGTAGAGTTTTTTCAATTGCACTTTTCAAGAGCATTGTCTTTTTCTGTTAAAGAAGAAGTGGTATAGCTGGCCCCCACCCCCGCAGCCTGCTCCTGCTCCTTCTTCAGCCCTGGCTTAATCTGCCGCAGGGCACCAGATAGGAGAGGGTCCTTCTAGGAGGGAAGCTTCTGTGTCATTGGAGGTCCAGCTTAGAGGTGCTTTAAAGGCAGCATCGTCCCTGTCGCCTCTTGATATGCCTTCGGAGTTAGGCCAGTAAACGGAGGACGAAGAAGGTGCAGGCGACTCTTCTTGGTTAGAATGTGTTAAGTTTATTTCACCCTGGGAGCAACGGCTTCCCAGGGGGTCCTAAGCTTAGAAGAACCAACCAAGAAGAGCGAATACTACTTTGTGTTTCAGGTTCTTATAGGGGAGAAGAACCAATGAGAGGGGAGGAGACGAACCATCTGGAGAAGGGCAGGGGGTAACAGAACATTCCAACTTCAAGGGGTAACAGAACTATATAATACAGAAATACATAATACAGAAGTACATATTAATCGCACACTACAACAAGGTGGGATGAGAAATGCCAATTCGCTGATGCTCAAAGGTGTTATACAGTTTACCCATGTTAAGTTCATACTAAGATATATTCTATGTCACTCAGTTTAGCCTCCACAGAACTTTCACATTTTTAGTCACTTTTTTCTGCAGCCATATGAGTGAAAACTACTTAATAAACCAAATCTTTTACATGCAATAGAAGCTGTGAAGTTAGGCACTAGTTGTGCTGCTCAGTAAACATGAGAATACTTCCTGAAGAGTACACAATAAGAACACGAAAGGGCTTAAGAGAAGTACCTTTCTGCTTCCTGAGACCAGATGTTTACATGTGCTCTGCCTTCAATGTTTTTGTGGCTAGTTGTGGTTTTAAGTAGCAGAGTTTTTTATTAGTTGGGGCGGCTATGAGAGAAGATTCTTCAAGAAGCTGCTGGAGGTTTCTTGGCTTCAGGCTAGCCAAGGTCAGCCAACAATGCCTCTGTGACAACATATTTAAGAAGGAGAGGAGGAAAAAAAAGCTAGGCAGAACATCATGGCCACTTAAGAGAGAGGAGAGTGAGAAGTTTGATTAACACCAAGGTCAGAGAGAGGAGAAAGGAAAGATGCCTTAAACACTGAAATAGGGCCCCAGCAACCTGTGGGGAATGTATAGGGAGAGAGGATTCACCTGCAACCTGTAGAAAGACTGGGAGGCTCCACGCTGGAGCAGATAAGTGCTCGAGGAGAGAGGCTGTGATCCTGTGGGACATTTGATGTCTGTGTCTGGAGCGGGGGCCTGATAGAGTCCTGTAGGCTGTGGGAAGAAGAGACCCATGCAGGAGTAGCAGAGCAGCATTTCTTGGGAGGACTAGTGGCCCATAAAAACCTACACTGAAGCAGTGAAGCAGCACCTGAATGACTGCACCTATGGTGAAGTGACTTATGTGACAACAATAACTGGAAAGCTGTTTGTTGTCAGTTACAAATCCACTAAGAAGCAGTTTGTAACAGAGTGTTTCCATGGAGAAGACCCCACGAGGAAAGCTGGGGTGGGACTCTCTCTCTCTCTGAGCAGCAGCAAAGACAACGTCTGACTATAACCACCCACTCCTGCCTTCCCATGCTGCTGAGGGAAGGAGAAGGATCTTAAAAGGAGGGAGTGGGGGGGAGAAAGGTGTCTATAACATCCATCAAACTTCTCACTCTTAAACTCTTAAGCTCTGATTTTAGTAGAAGTAGTAGTGAATACTTCATAGTCTAAGTTAGAGCCTGTTTTGCTTGTGTGAAGTAGTTAATAAACAGTTGCTTGTAATCCTTATCACAAAAGTCAAGGGTTTTTTTCCTTCTCTGAGAAATTTTGGATCTTTGTGTGGGCTCTTTGTATTTAGCCGGAGTCAAACCATATCATTAGTCAAACATTTTCTTTGGACTCACACCATCAAACTCCTGTTAAAAACATTTAGAAAGAGGTCTGAGACATTTCTAGTGTCATATATGAACTACTGTTCATTCATCATTACCCCTGCAAATAAGAAGCCCTAATAACACAACCTGAATTTCAGCTGTTACTGTTAAAGTTTTCCTGTTTAAGATGATATCATTACCCACATTTTCAGAAAGAAACTAGGATCATTAATTCTTTCTGCATGCCAAGAAGTTGTCATTTTCAGCTTTCAGATGCATCCTTTTGTCTCCCTGACAAAATTTCCCTTCATTTGTTCAGCTTGGTAATGCTCTGCTCCAAACATGTGCTTCCTACTCTCCCTGCAAAAGGTCAAACCAGAACAGCTCAGATAAATGGATCTGTAACTTTTCAGATTTTCAGAACCAAACACTAGCTAACCTTCTGCAGCAGAGGCATTAATTTTTAAACTTTTTGGTTAACAAGTCTTTTTTTTCTGACTATTTCTAATTAGTGGACATTAGTAAATCAACTTCATGCACTCTAATTGACCAGTGAAGAGGGTGTCTTACTTTAGTGTAATGGAAAATGATAGACAGAGCCAATTTGTTCTAAATAAGTAAAAAACTGCTTTTATGTGAAGAATAGTTAACAACCTGTTTTAATAAATGAGTTAGTTATGTTTATATTTACTATGAAAATATTCTTACTTCATAATTTGTCCTCAGAAAAATAACTCAAATTCAGGACAGAGATAAAAAATAAATTCATCTTAAGAATAGGCACTGTATCTCAAGCAGATAATGTAAAAGGTAAAAGCATTCAGGAGACATGACAGATTAGAAAGGATATTATAAGAAAGCATGACAAGAAAGTCTCTCTCAAAGAAGTGAAAAAGAAAAGAAATAGCAAAATGCAGCTTTGACCAAATTTTAAAAGACATCTAACTCTGAAAATCAAAATATAAAAAAATAATACCAGGGAAAAAAAAAGAATAGTGTAGGAATATATGAATATAAACGATATAGATGGAGGCATAATAAGAGTTAAAATTAGCCAAAGATACTAAGCATAAGAACAAAAATGTTATACTGCATCTACTGAATAAGAAAAAAGTAAATGGAAGATACCAGTTCATTGATTGTGGGGATGGAAAGCAAACAAGCCCTGAAAGAGAAAGTTATGAAGTATTAAATGTCTTATGACTAAAGTTTTGAAAACAGAGCTAATTACACAGTTGGTTTAAATGCAGAGGTAGAAGCACAAAGAAGGAGCACTGAGCAAAGTCCAATCAAGTTAAAGAAAGTTATCTTACTATAAGAATGTTCTCATTTATTGAAAATAGTGGAGTTAATAGAGAAATGGAAAAGAGGCAGATATTAAACCATGGTCATTTTGGACTGATTTCATGTTGGTCAGGCCCATGAATAAGGTCAAACTGTTAATTCCAACATGGAAAACTGAGAAACCTGAGAAAATTTCACAACCAATTAAACTTCCTAAGCATGGTTATCAGTAGTTTTTTACGACATTGAAAGGACATACAAGTGGCATCCCATCAGTCTTTCTTAGACATAATCAATCTTTTTGTTTATGATTTGAATGATGTAGTATGTAATTTTAGGAAGCTATATCAGTTTCAAAGCTTTCACAGAAAATTTACATAAAATCCTTCATATGTCAAGGAAAAAATGCCAACTGTAAAAAAGAGATCCAAAATAAGTAGATACTACTAAGTATTAGCAACAATAATGCTGTGGCATTATAATAATAATGCAACAATAATTCCAGTTCCTACTAGCAAGCAAATGGATTTTAAGTGATGTTACTTCATGAGGAGCAAATCTTGGTCAAGAAAGTGTATCATCAGCTGTATTTTCTAGAAGACAGGAGAGATAACAATTCAGCCATATAAAGCAGTGTCAAAGCACTGGATGAGGTACAGTCTCAGATTTTGGTCTTGTGCTTAAAAGAGGGACAAAATCCAGCAAATAAATTATAATAAGGGTCTTGAACTGTGGAGAAATGTTAAAAAATCAGCTTTATTTTGCCTGGAAAAGAGAAATATGATATGGGAAATGATAATTGTGTTACAGTTCTGCTGGAATAAAAGGATGAAGAATTAGTCTTTCACCATTTGGAGTGGGTAGCTGAACAGTTAGCTCAAACTCCAATAGCTTGGGTGAGGAAAAAAAGAAAAACAACAACAAAGAAATCATCACTGTGTACCTGGACCATGTACCATGTAGACGGACCAATTGATTCGGGTCTGGCTTTATTATTGAACATTTTGTTCAAAAATGGAAATGACAGTTCTAAAGTTACTCTGCTACTTCAATAAATTCCTAAATTTTGCAAAATATCTGCAGCTATAAGAGGGAAAGACAAT
The DNA here is from genome assembly GCA_013390005.1 of Calyptomena viridis. Taxonomy (NCBI): domain Eukaryota; kingdom Metazoa; phylum Chordata; class Aves; order Passeriformes; family Eurylaimidae; genus Calyptomena; species Calyptomena viridis. The sequence continues at coordinate 17,932 of WEIV01016287.1, read as the reverse complement.
TCTTAATTCAAGACTGATTTAGCAATATAATTTTGCATTTGTGATGATTGAAATAAACAAACATAACGTGCCTTCTGCAAGGTAACTGTGACCTTCTGTACTCAATGTACATTCCTTAAAATGAAACTAAAGTACTAACATTTTGTTGGTTTGTGTGTATTTTACCAACATACTTTAATATTACCCACTATGCAAAACTTTGCATTTTCAGTTTCTGCATGATTCACTTTTTAGAAATACTTTAGCAACAACCATTGTACTACTTCATTGTGAGCCTAATTGAGAACAATATTGCCCAGAGTTGCCAACAATTGGGGCACATTTGTGTCAAGGGCAGCAAGGGCAGCAAGGGCAGCAATTCTATAAGATAAACAAACAGCAAACACAAAATAAGTTGGGAACAATTACCATTCCAAAGACAAATACTTACATATGAAATATTCCTTCTATTAAACTAATTCTGTTTTGTTTTCTCCCAGACCCTGCAGCCCTTCCCCCAAAAGCGATAAATTTACATATAATGAGGTAACACATAAAAGTAATCTCATGATGCAAAATTTTTATTAATACAATAACTCTTTCTAAAGTCATTAAATCTGGTGTTTCCTCTACACAAGACCACTTAAGAATGTGGTAGTAATATAGATCAGGGATTTTGAATTTAAGTCCCTTTAAAGCCATAATGCATTTAAGTGCATTTAATGGGATTTCGTGTTGTCATATAATAATAGCATCGTTTACATTAGAAAAGTCCTTTAACATTATGAAGTCCAACCATTAAGCCAGAATTATCAAATCCACCACTAAAGCATGTCCCTAAGTGTCACACATATACACCTCCAGGGATGGTGATGCAACCACTTCTTGGGGCAGCCTGTTCTACTACTAGACCATACTTTCAGTGGAGAAATTATTCCTAATGTCTGATCTAAACCTCCCCTGGTGTAACTTGAGGCCATTTCCTCTTGCTCTGCATCGCATGTTGCCTAGGAGAAAAGATTGACATCCACCTCGACACAACTTCCCTTGNCAGGGATGGTGATGCAACCACTTCTTGGGGCAGCCTGTTCTACTACTAGACCATACTTTCAGTGGAGAAATTANGGGAGTGATAAGGTCTCCTGCCAGGCTCCTTTTCTCCAGGGTAAACAATACCAGTTCTCCTTATAAAACTTGTGATCCAGACCCTTCACCAGCATCATTACTCTTCTTTGAACATCCTCTACCACCTCAATACCCCAAGATATTTTTCCACTGGGCCACTTTCCAACCACTCTGTCCCAAACCTGTAACGATGCATGGGGTTACCTTTGAACCTCATACAATTGGTCTCAGTCTGTCTGGAAAATGCTCTTATCCACATGGTGTGATTCTGAGGCTGTCCTTTGAAGGCAGGAGCTGGACTTTGACAATCCTTGTGGGTTCCTTCCAACTCAGAATATTTTGTGATTATGCGAAACCAATAATTTCTGCCAAATTATTACTGTTTCATATTCATGAACCGCCAATTTCTCTTCAATATTCTCTTTTGTAGATAGTGTAGATAGATGTAGATAGCATTTATAGATAGTGGTCAATGAACCATTTGCAAATACAGAGAAATTATATGATCTTCCAGAACTGTTTCTTTCATTCTGTCCACTAAATGTTTTAAAGCAAATAAACATTATCTAAATGAACAGTCCATTCTTGAAACATTAAATATCTGATTAGAACAAAAAAATTCTGTATTACTTTTTGAAGTCACGCATTTAGGCATCTTCGTTTAAACTGACTCTCTACCAACAAAATGGTATGACTTACTTTCACTTAACAAGGAGAACAATGATGTACATTAACAAAAGATGGTGGTGAAAAAAAAATATATATGTATGCTCAGTTATAAAGGATGATAGAAATAAAATCCAACTAATTTTTCTTAATTTCTCAGCAGGTCCTTCCAAACCTAAAGAAAGGTAACTATAATAACTTCATAAATAAGTAATCCTAAAAGTATATTCATTTAAATCTAATGACAAATAAATAGCTTTGAAACTTCCAGTCTGAGTATGCTGTAAAGTCATTGACTAAATATTACAATTCTGGCATACACATGTGTAGGCTAAATTTGCAACTTTCCTATCCCAGACTGCTTTAAGAAGTAGAAAGGCAAAAATATAGTGAAAAGCTGTGATCATGGCAACTGTGCTCACTCCAGTAATTATATTAGGACTGCTATTCACAAATGTAGTANTAAAAAACAACAACAACAAAAAACCAACCAAAAAAACCCACCAACAACTCTGTCCTGGCCAAAAAGCCGGACATTCTACTTTCATGATTTTAATTACAATTGGTCAAGATGCTTATATTCAACATCTCAGTAGTTGCATTAGCTCTGTATAGATTATGTAATATATAAATTTACAGATGAGACCAACAGCATAACTTTCTTGGAGAAAATTACAACAAATGGACAGCTACTTTCCCAAAGAAAACATCTCAGATTTTGGGTAAGAGAGCTCAGTTTTCTGAGTTAGATTTTTATATCTAGCTTATAATGCTTAATAGGTACCAGTGTATCTGTCTTCCAGGCTCTTTTCCTTGAACCTTTCAAACAATAACTAGAAATTAAATTTGCAAGGATGGCATGAGGTAAAACAATATTTCTTTTATTATTTTAAACTAGCTATCCAATAACTTTATTAGATATTTTATGAAGGTGTAGTATCACAAGAAATAGTAGATTAGAATAGATAATCCACTCTTTTATAGCTAGAGGTCTATTCTACAACATCTTTAATGCAACAGCTGTAGACATAGAATGCCAAGTGAACAAAAAAGGGAAATTGGTTACTTTGCCCCTTTTCTTGAAGCCGCATGGTTGGACTGCACAAACTACTGCTCCAATTCAGCAGACATTCCTTGTGCAATGGTCTGTTTAGGTGCATGAGGAACATCTGTTTCACTTCTTTTTTAGTGGAAATTGTCACCATATAATTGTAAAATGAAGAGTTGTCCATAAGTCAATAAGGGACAGAGAACAAAAAAGGTAGGAGATAAGAAATTTTTTAATTATTAGCCATGCAGAAGAAAAATTAATGAAAAAAAAAAAAAAAGATATACAGAAAGGAGGAAGAGTCCATGGAGAGATTTGCTGATTTCAAAACTGAAACAGTCCAGTCATAATAAGAAGTTTCATTTTTTTTTAATGTGAAAGAAGAAGCATTCAAAGTTACTTATTTCAAAAAAAAGATGTGTACTTTTGACAAAAATATCAATCCATAAAATGTAATTTGATCATCTCCATTCACTACAGTAACTGATTGAAATCGTATCTCATCTGCAGAATGGCTGCTTTCATCTAGGCCCACAAAAGTAAAACTGTCAAAACATGACAAATCTTACTTTTGCTTGTTAACTTTCATTTCCAGTTCCTCATGGCTGTTATGTAAGAGTTCAAACACTCCAGAAGGGGCACAAACGTTGTTGATAGAACAGCTATTGGCTTTGAGATATATTTTACAGTTGATTAACTTTTTTGTTATACCTCAGTTTTACAATAAAAAAAAGTCTTTTTCACATAATATAAGTTTTGAATCAAATATATTTGTCTCCGAAGGATTCTGGTCTCATCACTTGAAGTTGGCCAAGTGCACACATTGAATGCGAAATGGGAGACAGTCAAAGGAAAAAGTTTGTGAATTGCCCATAAAATAACCTCTGCCACCTGGCAAATACATAGCAATAGTAAAACGTATTTGCATAAATTAATGCCCTCCCCTCATGGATTTAATGAGCCTCAACAGACACTGTTCATGTGAGCAAAGCTTGAGAATCACTAGGAGCAGAGAACAAGGAGGTAGCTCCTTTTTGAGTCGTGTCTGCTATAAATAATTCAGTTAACTATATTTATGATGACCTGTGATGCAAATGTGCTACTAACTTTGATCACCCTTAAATTGTCTTCCCTCCTTATCCCCACTGATGGTTGGAGAATATTGATGAAGTCATGCTTCATCATTGATAAAGTCGTGCTTAAATGTTGGAGAGTGCAACACCTCATTTTTAAATACCACGTGCTCCATTTGCTAAATGCAGTGTTGCCTTCATGAATCAAGGTAAGAACACTTGCTCTTTAAATCCCATCAAAGTTATGTATCTTCTCAGGCTCATTTCCAATGCACATTCACCAAACTGACCACTAAGTATTCGAGTGTATTTACTAATAAGAGTCATGCATGGAGAGAAATGAGATTTAGTAAAATGACTGAGGATGTTGGCCTTAAACTTAGAGTCCTTACTTACATGTGCTCAACAAGCAAAGATGTAATCAAAATGGGGAAAGATTACTGTGACATCTATCGGTAAAAAATATATGACTTTGACAGGCCCACAGTGGGTGGGATTTTATGTCCGAGTCATAGTCCCAAAGCACCAGTAGTGGCTTTTGGGCTGGAGAAACAGGCTAAAAAATCAAAGATCCTAAGCAAGTTCTCTAGTCTAGACATCTAAAAGAAACTCTTGGAAAGTCACTAAATCAAAGTCTGAGGCACTTAACTGGAAAAACATTTGAAGGACACCCTTGCACTTTTTGGTCATTTTGTTTGTTGGGTTTTTGTCATTATTGTTTTGAAGGCTGTAAAAGAGACTTGCTTAGTTTTGCTACCAGGAACTTCAGCCTTCCTGAGTTTTCTAGTGGGAATCATGTTACCCCATGAACAGAAAAGTCCCAAGGCCACCACATATGAGCATAGAGAGACAAGCATCCACGTGTTCCTTTGATTTTGAGGCAAATACCTCAAAAGGGTTAGTCAGCCAACCATTCACTCAGTATATACATTGTTCTTCAGTTAGAAAAGCACAAAGAAAGCAAACAGTGGTTGAAGTGAGGGAAAGAAATCAGAGGAAACCAAAGTCCTCAGCTCAGCATTATTTCAGAGATTCCAGAGGGAGGGTATTTTTTCAAAGTAAAATTTAGGAGCTGTAACAAGAGTGTGAAACTCATTGGACACCAAAGCAAAAACAGAAAGTTGCAAGCTGGAGACCACTAACTG
>WEIV01016286.1:0-101714 GCA_013390005.1 Calyptomena viridis | reverse complement strand
TGCCAGCCCCTTCCCTGGGGTTGGTGTTGCAGCACCACTGCTCCGTGCCAAGGGAAGGCCCCGTGTGTGGGCCCTGCAAACCTCCCCCTGTCCTTCCTGTGCCACGTGGGCTCTGCAGCCCCCCGGGCAGGGCAGGGCTGGGAGGGCACGGCCACGGCACCCCCGGCATTCCCGAGGGAAGGGGGTTGTACAGGGCAGTGAATTTGAGTGAGTGAGTCTTTCTTTCTTTGCCATTTGGAACTTCCACTTCCCAGAAGGTTCTCTGGGAGCGGCAGCTGTGGATCACAGATTCCAGGATGGTTTGGGTTGGAAGGACCTCAAAGCCCATCCAGTGCCACCCCTGCCATGGGCAGGGACACCTCCCACTGTCCCAGGTGGCTCCAACTGGCCTTGGACACTTCCAGGGATGGGGCAGCCACAGCTTCTCTGGGCACCCTGTGCCAGGGCCTTACACCCTCACTGTACAAACTTCCCACGTGGCAGCTCCAAGCCCAGCCCTGAGCCCGTGTGGCTCCTCAGGGCATTGATTTCCCTGCTCCATGGCACGGATTTATTTCGTGCTGGAGCAGCCCAAGGCCACGGGGCAGTGACTGCTCCCCTTGGTCACATCCCCGAGTGTCCCTGCACTGTGGGGATCCTCCAGGCCCTGGGGAACACGTCCCTGGCCGTGGGAATTCCTGCCCAGCACGGCCCGTGCGGTGGGTGCTGGTTACACAAGAGCTGCATTGCAGCTCTGCAAGCAGCACCTCAGGCTCAGCTCTTCCCTCATCCCTCCAGCAGCAGCTCTGGGAGAAGTTGTTCCCTCATGTCCCCATTGCAACAGGTCCTGAGCACCATTTTTGGTTGGTTCATTTTAACTTGGCTATAAATACTCTGCTGAATTTTTAATGCAAATGCAGAATTTAAAGCAGCAGCCTCTAGGTTTGCTCTCCAAGTGTGGGGAATTCTCGGGGGGGTTTAACAAACCACCCCCACCACTGGTTTGTTAAACTCCTTTTGCATCACACAGGGTCTGGTTTGGTGCTTGGTGATGGGTGTTGGCCACTTCCTTCACTCCTGTTTTTATTACCTTCCACTCCTCAAATTTGTCCTGACAGCTGTTTATGGCTCCACCTTTCCAAGCTCATCCCAGTGCTCTCTCCAGTGTCCTGGAAAACTGTCCCTGGTGAAGATGTGGAGTTGTTATTTAAACTGAGCTTTTTATAGACTTGCAATGTAATGTGCAATTCCCAACTGGATGCATTCAAAGCAAATTGCCTTTGTTTGGAAGCTCCTCAAGCCTCACAAAGCCCAGCAAGTCACTGTGGTCCATATTCCCAACAGAGCTCAGCAGATCAGGCTCTTCCCTGGATTCCTGCAGGACACAGCTGGCCAGATGTTCACAGGGGGAGGAGAGGAAGCACCAGCTGGTGCTGAGAACACTCACAGGATGAGTTTTACCCACCAGTGCCAGTAACAACCTCCACTGTAAACACCTTATGAGCTTCTCCCCTGACTCCTAAACCCAGAGAGCACCTTGCTCAGGGAACTCAAACCTCTGGCATTTCATATTTTTTCCTTAAAATGTATTTATAAAGGCTAAAATAAAAGTTTATGGGGTTATAATTCTTTCTGATATTAAAAAAAAATTTTTTTTGTGTAATTTTCCCCACTAAAATCTCTTATAAAAGAGAAAAAAGCAGTGGAATTGGGCAAAGCAACTTGATTATTGATATTCTGAGACATGTCAGTTTGAAGCCTTTTCAAACAGCTTTTTTGGTAGTTCTCCAAGTGCAGTCATTCCAGAGCTTCTTAAATGTCCACAAGTACAAAACAGGAGCTCAAAGAGCAAAAGAAATCCTTTGCAGGCTTTAACCTCTCAATCCCACCTTCCTTCTGAGAAATATGGGAAATGCAAAGGAAAATGTTTGGAGTGATATTGGCAAAGTATAAATAATCCCAAGATACCCAGAGATCTGAAAGAAATAATTTGCATGATTTTCTGTCAAGTTTTGAAGGTTATTGTGACAAATTGGGAGCGTTCCTTGGACACTTGCATTGATTGGTAGGAGATTTTGGAATGCAGATGGCACCATGAGTCTGGGATGTTATTTCATCCTTCTTCTCTGACAGCTGAAGTAAAATGGTGAAGCCAGAAAAAAACAGGATGAATATTTCCAGGGCCAAATTTCCACTTAGTGGAGTTTGGATCATTGCATTGATGGCTGGGAGAGAGGTTCAGCATTTCTCCTCTTTTCCACCAATCATTAATCAATTAAGAGATGAAATTAGCAGTGAGAAATGGTGAGGACCTGGGGACACCAGCACAGGAAAATCACTGGGTTTGGGCACAGCAGGGATTGTTGGGCTGCACATTCACTGGATCTCTCTGTCTCCAAGTTGGACTCTTTGGATGATGAAGGTTGGAAAAGTGCTCCAAGATCAAGTCCAACCTTTGACTGACAGCCCATGTCAACTGAACCATGTCACCAAGTGCCACCTCTGCTCGTGCTTTCAACACCCCCAGGGATGGTGAGCCCACACTTCCCTGGGCAGCCTTTCCAAAGCTTCACCACTCTGTCAGTGAAGGTATTTTTCCTGATATCCAACCTGAACCTCCCCTGGCACAAGGTGAGGCCATTTCCCCTCGTCAGGAGTTGAGTGAGCCAGGAAGCCCCATATTTCTGTACATGGTTGTTGGCAGAAGTGCCCCCTGCCCAAACACCCCCTGGTTTAGAGCAGGAACCTTCCACAGTTTGGTCTGTAAGTGTTTCTGGACCTAAATTCTGTTTTTCCCCTCCATGGTCCCTCAGCCTCTGGTTTTTCCAGAAAAGAGAAGCCAAGTGGTTCCCCTGCCCTGTTCTGCTGGAGGCACATCTGAGCTGGGCTTTTCTTCTCCCCGCTGCTTCCCAGGGCACAAAGCTGTGCTGGGAATTAGTTAAACCTCTGACTCAGAGCAGTAATGAGTGGTTCTCCACAGCATTAAAAGGCAGAGAGAACCCAGGGCATCAAGCTTTGCACTAAAGGGGATTTGCCTTCTCCCAAGCTGGTCTGTCACTTCAGACACCGTCTCTCCCCAAAGGAGGGGATTTCTCTCAGAAGTGCTCATCCTTCATCTGCCTGGAATTGCCTCCTGCATTAAAGCAGTGCTGCCCCTTCTCACTCGTGGGCATCTTCAAAACCCAGCACAGCTCCAGCCTTTTCACTCCATCCCACTTGCAATCCTCCTCTTATCCAAGGGGACACCAGCTGGGATCTGTGTTCCCCTTCTCTGGCTATCACTGGACTCCCAAATTCACACTCCCAAATCCCTGTGTGGCACCTCAGAGCTCCCAGGCACAAGGCAGAGCTGGCTGCAAGGGTGACAGCTCTTCATCTGCTCTTAGTCACTTGAGTCATTTGCACAAAATCCCCCAAACGACGGCGTGGGTGTTTGTGCTGCTCTTTGTCAACTGGAAACTCAGGACGGATTAACTTTCATGTTTAATCTATAATGAAGTATTGATCTCAGGACAGGAATTGCTCCTTGGGTGCTGCCCCCAAAGATTTTGTATCTTTATAGGCAACGATCAAGTACAAAATAATTCACATTGGCCAAAAAAGCAGAATTGTCTTCGGAAGGGTAACAGGCCTCTCTCTTCCTTGAGATTAAGGACATGGAGATTTAACTGCAGTAAAATCGACTTGGATTTTTGTGTGTGTGTGTGGCTTCTGGAGAACTAAGCACAGATGATATTTAAATGATCTTAAAAATAGGATTATATCTATAAAAAAATTCAAAAGCAGAACAAAATGAGCTGCCTTCCCTCTGAAGGCAAAGGTCCCCAGAGCTGTGCCAGCCCACGGCTGCTGAAGGCTCGTGGTGAACCTCAGCTATTTATGGCTGAGAAATTAGAACTGGACCCTTGCTGGATAAATCCCTTTAGGATTGGGGTATTTTGTGGTTTTTCTTTGGGCAGGATGAGCTGGGGATGGTTTGGAGGGGCTCACACCACCTCCCTCTGCTTCTACTCCTGCAAGGGGGGTCTGATGTGACCTTGGAGTTGTCTGTGCACCACCAAATGAGCCCAGTGGCTCCAGGAGCCATCCCTGCTTCCCTGCATTGTCCACTGCCACGGGCTGTGTTTAGTAATCCAGAAAAAAATGGGAATATGAGAGTGGTTCTTAATTTCCTTCCTTGTAACAGAAAGTCCGCAGCGCTGCTTGGGAAGGTCAAGGCTGTTTGACACTGCCAGGATCCTGGTATTCTTGGAACAACCATCTGTTCAGAACACAGTGAAAAATTGGTTGGTGACTGCCCAAAGTCACTTCAGCTCATGAATAAAATTAAAAAGAAAAAAAAAGCCCAGCAGAGTTTTACCACCAGCAGCAAAGAAATCAGCATTTGGAGAAATGAGGGTTTGTATCCCTGAGCTGCTGAGGGAGGGTTTGTTCCTGGAGGGGTTCAGGTGTCCTTGGCCAAAGGGAGGAGGTGGAAATGAAGCCCCTGGGACTGTCACTGTGAATTCCACAGGGACACTGGGCAGGGAGGGCAGGACACCAAGGGGCTGGAAATGGGAGTAAAGACTGTGTGTGCTCCACTGCCAGCCAGGCACGGGCTGTTGGCAGGTTATTGTCCCTTTCTCTCTGCTCCATTTGTACATTTTATGAAATTGTGAAACCTTGGGCAGACTGAGAGTCTTTTTTTCCACGTCTTTATTTTTTCTCCTGGCACTTTCCGTATTTCCTTGTCTCTGTCTCATTCTTTTTATGATTTTTACCAACTGCTGCATCCTCAGCTCTTGTTCTGCTCTCCTTCCCTTAAGGCTTGAGCCAAAAATATGATCCACTGACTTGTGTGGGTTCTGTGTTGTGCTGGTTGGCCCCAGAATGGGCTGTTTTGATAATTACATTTTACAAAGCAAACTGGAAGTTGTAGCCAGGTGGGGGTTGGTCTCCCAGATAACAGGGAAATGGCCTCAGGTTGCACATAGGGAGGTTTAGGTTGGATATTAGGGAATATTCCATCACTGAAAGAGTGGTCATGCATTGGAATAGATTGTCCAGGGCAGTGGTGGAGTCCCCATCCCTGGAAATGATCCAAACCCATGTGGATGTGGTTCTTAGGGCCATGATTTAGGGGTGGGCTTGGCAGTGTTGGATTAATGGTTGGACTCAATGACCTTGCAGGTCTTTTCCAACTGTAATGATTCCATGATTCTACTCACAGACCACCTTTTCTCTGTTTCTTCTTTGCTAATTTGAGATTTTATTGCTGCTTAATTAGTGGAAATACTTTCCCCTTGAATATGGTGTTGAATGTCTGTGTGTTCCAGGTGTGCTCTGCCTTACCTGGTGCTGCCCTGCTCATTTTTGGGACACTCAGCACTGCTCCCTAGGCTGCAAATTCGTGCTACAGTGAGTAGAAAATCCCAGATAAAATATTGGAGTCTTTCTATAATTATGCAGCTTAGAAGGGCCTGGAAATGTCCAAGGCCAGGTTGGAGCAACCTGGGACAGTGGAAGGTGAACATAAGAAGCTTTGGTGAGATATTGTACAGGGCAGGCAGCTGGAAATTATTAACATTACAAAAAACCTTCTGGTGTGCAAAGTTTCATTAAAAGTTACACCTCCGGGTTCAGTCCCAGTTTAATAAGAGATAACATCTCCAGCTTCTTAAAATTTAATTTAATAGTTTATGAAGGAAATAATTAAAGCATATTGTGGCATCAGTCACTCTTTATTTCATAGAAAGTGTGTATCTAAAAGCAGCATTCATGGAACAGCCAGAGTTTCTATTGGCCTGCAATTTCATTTGCCCTTGTTGACAGAACATCCACTAATCCAAAGTAAATGGGAAGGAAATGATGGAAAAAATAATAAAGGGTAATCTTGACCTTGAGGCTACAGAAAGTGAAAGTTGGTGGAAAGTTTGGAAAAGTTGCAGCTCTGGAAGGAGAAAGGATGTTTCTGGTACCCAATAGTGAATTAGTGCAACCTGGAGATAAAGAGAGAAACCAAGAGTTCCTTGGCAGACTCGTGTTCACTGACGTTCCCAGCACAGTTCTGCTTTGGGAATCCAGAACTAGAGCCCCTGGTCTTTGACATAAAACTTGTCAGGACTCTCCCCAGGCAAGGGAGAGATCAGGACAAGCTCAAGTGTGTCCCTGCAGGCCTTTCCATGGCTTTCAGAGAGTGTCCTGAGGTCGGATTTGCCTCCGGAAGGGTTTTAATCAAACTATTGTTTTCTGTCACTTTTTGGACCTTTTACAGTCATCAGTGGCTGCCTTGAATCAGGTCCATAAGGAGGTCTGACAAGCCAAAAATAGATTATTCTGGAGCCCGTGTTACAATTACCACTCACTGCCTAAGTGGTTTACAAGCAATTACAGGCTGAGCCTCCCAGAGCCTCTTGGCAGGAGCGTTTCCATTGTGCTTTAGGGAGGGAAAGGGAGCACTGGAGGGGATCAGTCCAGGTCGGGAATGTGCTGAGTCAGCACCCACTTCCCTGAAGTGCCCGAGGGAGGTTGCTCTGTGGGTAACCCAGCCTTAGGAGACTTGCCCAAGGAAATGCAGGAAGAAAAGGAGAAGCCAGATCCTGGAGTGGAGTCGGGTTTAGTCAGGCTGATGTCCTGCTCCTGATGAGCCTATTCCTGACTGATCCTGGAAGGGTGAGGAGCCTTTAAACCAGGTAGATGGAAGGACAAATAGATGCTCAAGTCATTGCTCAGGTGAAAACATCTGATGAGAAAGATTTAGAAGTGTTGGGATAAGGCCCAGTTAATCCCCTCCTCATGGTCCTTCATACCAAGTGGATTTGTTGGGAGTCACAGAACCTGGTGCTTCATATCCACAGCCTTTCCTCTGGTATTCCCTTGAGCTCATAAAATGAACATGACATTAGGAATTACCTGAGGATTGTGTCAGCACCGGGAAGAGGTACTGACATCTTTCCATACGTGTTTCCATACCCAGGTTTTTTGGGATTTAAATGGGCGTTTGGTTTAGATCCATGGAAACTGGTTTGGTGAGTAGTGTCCCATTACAGCAGGAGTGGAGTGTGAGGTTGTTGTGGCTGGCTGCAGGAAGGGCAGTGCTGTGACTGACCCTGTGCCGTGGCACCGGGAGCGGAGCGGAACCTCTGGAATTTTGGGTTCCCTGAGCTCTGCAGCAAGTGAGAGCTGGCAGCAGTGGGGTGGGATGGCTGAACAACTTCTCACCAGGGATCACCTCTGCATTTTGATGGAGAGGCCACAAAGTGACCCCCTGTGCCACTTGTGCTGGAGTTGCTGGTTTGGTTAATTTGGAGCTGGGGATACGGGGAGGGCTGGCCTTGTACCTGCACAGGGAGGTGGGAATAGCTGGAGAGGCAAAACAGGCAGAGGAGCCTGTGGAAGTACAGGGAATAGAAATAGGAGTGTGGATAGGTGGATATCCAGCCTGTGGATAATCCTCATCAGGGGTGGAGAGCTGGAAAACAGCCCTGCAGTGCCACGTGTGGGGTGAACATTGGACAATATTCCTTTAAACACCCTTGGACAATGGTGATGTTTAAATACAGGATTTGGTTCACTTGAGAAAACTAAGTTAAAACATGGCTCTACCATCTCTGCTCCCAGTCATCAATGCCAAAAGGCAGGAAGAGTTTCAGGAACTGAAAACCTCAGCAGGAGGAAGATGCTGTGATGAAGGAACTTCAGTGGGTGTTTGCTGAGCTGTGCAAGGACCAAGTGCAGGAGGGATGCCAGCAATGGTATTCTGAATGTATATATATATATATTTATATATAATGACACTCAGAACAAATCTTTGATAGCAAAGTCTCAGCTACTTCAGTTCCAGAACTTCCTTTCCCACCAGTGATGCTCCAAATGTACTGTTTCATACTCAGGCAGGGCTACACCATTATCCTGCCTTTTCTTCCCAAAAAATTACAACATACAGCACTATAAACCTGAATAATCCAGGTCATGTTGGAGACACATCTTATTTTTCCTCCTAGGTTGCTTAATTAATTTCTTTCACCTTTTTTATACTGTTTGATGAATGTTATTTCAAACTACTGTCAAAGGGAATGTGAAGAGGGAAAAATGAGCCACCTACACACGGCTTCTAATTCAAGGTATCACCCTTGAAAAACAGGGAATTAATAAAATACGTGTTAGTCCATGTGCTTGACAGAGGGCATTTAGAATTGTCAGGCATGTTTCAAGTCTGATTATCATTGTCAGGCCATTTGTAAACTGAAAAATTCTGTAAGTTAAATAAAATTCAGAGACAGGCCAGGATATTTAAAGCTCCTCTTTCAAAGCAGCACAACAGAAATCGTTGTTTGGGTTGTTACCTCCCACCCAAAGACCTCTCCTGGCATATTCCCATGAAAAGCAAAAAGTGGTGTTATGAATTGGGCTTGTTTGAAGGTTATTAGACATTTGTGTGAGGAAATGTAACCAACCTGGCCAGGTGTGCAATGTTCTAGTGCAGGACAAAGCCTCCAGGTGGAATCACAGGGGAGGTTTTCATGCCCTTTTATTGTGATGATTAAACTGAAAGAGTAAATATGTGACCCTGCTGCTGCTTCACGTTCTGTCAGTGTTTGGAGGTGTCTCCTCAGTGACACAAATCCCTCTGCAGTGACCCCAGGCTGCTGGTGGAAGGGAAAGGGGTGGCTCTGCCTGCTTTTAGTGACCACCATGGCAGAGGGTGCATCTCTGTGCACACCCAGCAGCTCAGGCTGGGCACAGAGGTGCAGAATCAGGTTATCAGCAGTTAATTAGGAAGATCCTTGGGCTGGGGCCCTGATTTGGAGCTTTCAGGCAGCTCTGTCCACACGAGGTGTCCAGCCTGGGGTGGCACACACTGAACACCCTCCGCTCACTGCTGCTCCCAGCCTGGCTCGAGGGGCCATTTCCCCCCCTCACAATCCTGAGGGAATAATTCCTGGGTGAATTTGTCTTTTTCTCACTTTTATTAAAAAATCTGTGCTGAAAAATATATCAACATAAAGCTGTTTCTTTAGTTCTTTTCTGAGGGGACCACAAGAAAAGCTGCTGCTGCCTAATTGGAGGTTCCCAGAATCATCTTTCTCCTGTGAATACACAAAATATTCATGTTGTGAATATTTGCTGTAGGTTGAGTGGGTTCCTTCTTCAAAACTTGCTGTGCTGCTGAATGTTTCTCCCAGGAGAGTCCCCTTTCAATATTTGTGGAAAACGCACAAAGGACAAGGACACAGTTGAAGTCTCTTAATTTGCAAATGTATCTGAATATTCATGATGCCTATTTTAATATTCGCCCATTTTTCCACTCTTGCTAATGCAGCTCGTCTGTTTTAAGGTAGAATACATCAGTGGCAGTTTGGTGTGTTATCAGAAACATTAATATTGGGAAAAACTAGTGCAGGATTTATCACAAAATGATAGTTAAAGATTATCTTTTTCCAAGCCCAGTTTGCAGAAATCCTGCTGCCTGCCTTAACTAGACTCCTAACTCACAGAGGTTGATTCCCCCTCCAGCTGAAGGGCACAAATAGAGGCTGTTGTGGTCAAACCCAGGCAGGGTGTGGGTGTTGAAGGGTCACTGGGAGCCTAGGGCTGCCCAGGAGCTGGGGCTGCAGGGGGGGGTTGGAAAGGTCCCTGCTTTGCTGAGTCACTTCTCATCCCACTCAGCAGAATTAAATCACTACGTGTTTCAAGGAAGGACAGGATGAAAAGCACTTGAATCCCATCAGAAAGAAATTAATTTGCCATTTGAAACAAGTGCTGCTGAACCATTCCCTGCCCAGCAGCCAGAGCTCCTTTCCATTCATCTGCCTGTCAACACCTCCTTGAATTGTCTTACGAGGAAATTTCCTCCTACCTGTGATTTGAACACTTTTGTCCCCCATCCTGAGAAATGCAAAGATTATTTCTCTTCAGGGCTGGCAAACTATTTCTTACCTGGTGGCTGGTTGGGAATACAATTGGAGAAAACATGATGAAATTTACAGATAGAGGGATGGAATAAAAGGAGGAGAGGGACTTTTTCTGTCCCCCCCAGCAGCTGCAGACAGAGCAGTGGTTTTGGTGCAGCTGCTGATCAGGTGCTGAGGTGTGAAACACAGATTGTCACAGGCTGTTGGCTCCCAAGGCCACAGTGGTGGCACATGAAGGAAGGTCCCCACTGTCCCCTCTGGTCAATTTGAAGCCATTCCCCCTTGCCCTGGCACTGCAGTTCCCATTTATCCCAGTTATTCCCTGTTTGGGGGTGGTGGTGTGACACTTGTTTTAACTGGTACAAAATCAGCACTATTGGAAGTTCAGCAATTTTTCTACATGTTCTGTCTTTTAGCATATTCTCTAAATTCTTTATAAAGCCCTGATGTCCTGTCAGTGGAGGAGCACTCAGAGACACCTCTGGTTCTCTTCTGGACATGTCATATAACCCTCCAAAAAGAACCTGTTTTCAGCAGCAGAGAATTCATTCACTGTTGCAAAGTATAATCTCAAAACCTCAACACCTTGTTTTATT
Source organism: Calyptomena viridis (assembly GCA_013390005.1). Taxonomy (NCBI): domain Eukaryota; kingdom Metazoa; phylum Chordata; class Aves; order Passeriformes; family Eurylaimidae; genus Calyptomena; species Calyptomena viridis. Next base: position 91,246 of record WEIV01016286.1, on the reverse strand, counting down.
TCTTACTCATTTATGTCAACAATCCCCTAATCTACTGCTTGCTTCCTTATTCATGTATTCATTGGACTGGACTGGGAAATACCTTCTTGAGGAAGTTATTTTATTAGAAAATACCTTTTAGAAGTAATTGTTTTATTCCTGTGTATAATTACATGATAGTAGGTGCATATTGGAGGAGGGAGAAGGAAAAGTTACTTGTCAAGGTTCATGAAGTCAGCATAAAGAACCCCTAAATCTTGGATTTCCAAAGCCAAACAAGTGTCTCCCCCCAGAGTCTGCCCAGTTTGAAGAAGCAACTGGTCCCACAATGAGTGAACTCTTGGCCAGGGGTGATGGGGTGTTCTGGCTGCAAAGTGGCCCAGGAGGGGCCGTGCACAGTGCCCTGAGCCTGGGCCTGGCTGAGAACATAAAACTGTGTCCTGTTTCCATGTGGGTGCCCTGGCAGGGCAAGGAGGAGGAGAACTCCACCACATTTCCTTGGACACCATCCTGGCTTCCCAAATGTCAGGGGAGAGCACTCAGTCCTGACAGTTTAGACTCTTGGGTTGTGTTTGCTCTGCCTGCCTCTCATTCCAGTGACCCGAAGGTTTGTGTCACTCCAACACTGATGTCACCAGCAGAGCTCCAAACCACACACTACATTGGCTTTGCTGCATAGCCCATAACTAACAAAGCAACAACTGCTTTACTGAGGGATAAAAGCACATCTCAGAGAGGTTCTGTCAGGGGGCCAGGAGGAATGGGGCACTCTGCACCATTCCTGCCCATTAACACTTCCATTTATTTCCAACTGCTTTGCAGAGCAGTTGGCACCTGGTGCATGGACCGTGAGCCACTGAATCACAGGGAGCTCTGAGGGAGCTCTGGAATTACTGTGCCATCCCAGCCCTGCTCTGTCACTGCAAGGCAAGAGCACAAACACCCACTATTAGCATTTTTCCTGCAGGAGGCAGCTCAGTGGCCCATGCAGAGTTGCAGGGCACTGCCCTGCTGAGTGAAGGTCTGGCTGTTCTGCACATCCTTAACTCCCACTGAAATATGGGAGAAGACAGGGATTACAAGCCCTTCCTGAGCAGCCACAACACAACCCATTAAGGTATTGCAAGTCATGCAATTCAATGGCCCTGGCAGTATAATTTGATTGTAATTCAGGAGGATACTAAAAGGAAATCCATACCAGGCTGAAAGATAAGGGAAAGCGGGGAACGTATTTACTGAGTGGGGAAATGTGAGGGGTGTGAGTCCCTTATCTCCTGTGTCTGCACTTTATCACCACTGAAGGCAAGTAAAAAGGGAATAATATCTGGTTCACAAGAGAAGATTGGATTAAGTTTTCCCAGAGGTCTTGTGGGAGTTATTTCCATTTTGCTCTTGTCTGGATTAGCCTAATTCCTTCAGGCTCTTTCCAGATCACTCCAGGAGAAGGTCTTGGCTCATGGGAGGGAGGGGAGGATGGTTGGTGTGTTCTTTCTTTGTGGAGGAATTTGCCTTTGACCTCTGTGAAGGAATTAGGAGACCTACAACATCCTACCTGAGTGCAGGGCTTTTTTACAGCAGAGGTTTCTGTTTCAGATCCTTTTTGTTATGCAAACTTACTGCTTGGGAATGGTGTCTCTTGGAGGTGTTTGTTAGAATCCTCATTTAGGAGGAGAAACCTGGGGGTGCTCATGTCTTATGTTCCTCTCACTGCCCTCCCTGACTCAGTGCACTGCTTGGAAACACCCCCAGGGATTTTATCTCTGTATTTTATTTCTCAGGAAGGACTTGGTGGTTCCCAGCCAGAAGTATTTCTTCAGGCAGGGTGTGTTATCCAAGCAAAGGCTGATTATGCCCAGGTGATTTTGTAGTTCTGAAGCATTTGCTGTCCAAATATTCCAGTTTTTTCTTAGCCTTTTTCACATCAATCATCATTTGCTTTACATGCACGTGGGTGAAAAGGAGAATACACTTATGGAATATTCTGTTTTGCTATTCCAGGGCTGGTTTCACTCAGAAGAAGTGATCCCAAACAGCCACTCATCATTCCAGCTAATTCCACTCTGTTTGCAAATGGAAGAGGGGAAAACCTGTGCAGCCCAGAGGCTCTGACAGGTACCTGCCAGGAAGTTTGTAACAGCCCTGGATGAAATGAAGGGCTGCTTCCCCTGGTTTTTTGTTTGGAGGAGGCAGAAGGTGATTGTTTGCCCACTTATGGCCAGTTCTGATCAGCACAGCTCCCCATTCCTGGCAGAGCTTGGAATTTCAAGGACCACATGTTTCTTTTTCCAGCACTTTTCTCATTTCTCTCTGCTTACTCTTGTAACTGCTGCATCTTCTTTGAGCTCCTGGGCACTATGAGACATCTCCTAGATGTTGAATCTTGTCATTTTTGATAAATCTCTGTGAACCACAGAGCTCAGCTGAAAGTGCAGCTCAGCATCCTGAAGTGCCAGTTTAATCTATTTCTAGCACTGGGGAAAGAAGGAGGAGAGCAAAAAACCTCACAGCTTTATACCAGTAATAATGATGGGAATGAGGTGGCTTTCAGAAAATAATTTAATCCCTGGAGTGTTGGAGTTGCTTTTTGAGTGCCATGTGTAACAAAGCCTGAGGCTGAGCAAGTGTCCTGTTGTTGTAGCTTGGATTAAATAAAACCCCAGCACACCTTTTTTCCTCTGAAAGTTTATTAAAGTGAGTTTTATTTTTCTATTTTCCAGACTGAAACCACAAGTGGAACAGGTTTCTCCTGGAAATCCTGGAGGTGGTTTTTGCCTGAGCACTGTTGGATCACTCAGGTAGTGCCCTTCATATGGTTTTATCTGAGTTTGGGATGTGGGGGATTAATTGTGATTCTGTGATTCTGTGCATTGTGCTGCTGCAGAGGCAATGGCAGTGCCTTGGAGAGGTGATTAATTACTCACCAGGAGACTTAGGGGAAGCTTTTCAAGACAGAAATGGGTGCTGGCTCCTATTTGCCAGTGGAAACCCCACCAAGTCAGGGCTCTGTGTCTTAGACTTTGGAATTTCCCTCTGGATTCACCAGTGCAGGAGGACAAATCTCACTCCTGTTTTCCTACTCCCTCCTGGGTTACAACAGCCCTTAACAGCAGTTGGCATCAAATTAAATGTCACTGAATGCCACAGGAGATGGGAATTAAAGTTTGGCTGCCAGGATCAGGGCTCATTCCCTCCCAGCTGCTGATCCAGCCCTGCTGGCTCTGGACAGGCTCCAGCTCTCCCAGAGCTGATGGTCAGCAGGGCTGTGGTGTGAGACAGTAAAACCCACCTTCTGCTCCAGCCTCCCTCTCTCAGGCCAGCAAATTTCATGCTTAATATCATTTGCTTTAGGACAAACCCCTTCCTTTCACTTGTTTTCACCTGTGGATTCTCTCTGTGCCTGGACACCTCTTTGTGTGTGTTTGGGAGTCACTGGTTCAAATTAAACTCTTCATACAATGTCTTGTCAAGGTTCTGTCCTTCAAAACATCAGCCCTGTTTTATCATTGCAGTTGCTTTAGTTTTCTCTCCAAATATCCTAAATTATCTAGAAAATCTGCAAGCTTATCTCTAATTATATAGAATATACAGAAGTACAGGTAAATGTACCTATAAGTGCATTTAGGCCAGGAATTAGGGATAAACAGGATGATCACCTGTTTAACATTCCACTTCATCCATCCTAACTCCCATTTTCATCTGTTCTCTGCCTGTGACACAGAAATCAATGCCCCCCAAATGAAATTGCTTTGTCTAATAATCCTTTGTGCCAGGGTTATCAATAGTGCATTAGTCTTGCTTTGCATCTGTCAATAAAAGGTGAAATTGAGAAAGAGGGAGCTCGGGGGAAAGAAGTGAGTATGTTCTCCATGGAATGTCCTCCACTCTGGGCACCCTTCTGCTCCATCCCATCCCAGGCTGGGGGTGGTTTCAGTGCACACACGGGTTTTATTCACATTAAACACTTCAGGAGCTGGTACCAGCTTTCAGTTGTTCCTGAAGAGTTGACCCAAAAAATCTCACACCCTTGGTAATTTCAGCTTTTTATTCATTAGTTCAAACCCTGCATAGTTTGATGAGGAGCTCAACAAGGAAATTGTGTCATTCATTAGACAGCAAATAATCAGGGATGGCTCCTGGGATCCACTTGATCCCTTTCACCACGACTTTCACCTACTGAGAGCAAGTTTTTCAGGGGTTCAGCACAGAATTCATCCAAGCAGAAGGGTTTGGAGCCCCAGGGCAGCAGTGCTGGGCAGGGCATCTGAGACAAGCACAGAGTTTATGGAGCCCCACAAAGTGCCTGCACAGACCTCAAGGGATATGTAGAATTTCTTCTTAAATGAAAAAAAAAGTAGCTAAATGAGACAAACCCCTCTGGTTCTCCAGAAACAAGTTCCTGAACACACACAGGCCATGTTAAGTAGACCCAGGGAAAAGTTTTGACTGAAAAACTATTTTGTCAGCATATTGTTGCAATGAATGTTTCATGAAAGCCTTTGATTTGGTCAGATTTCCCTGTCTGAAGAACATTGATCATGGGTTTGGGTAACTCTGGTGCAAGAAAATTCTTCTTCCAATTTATTTTATGTCCTTTTTCCTTTTTGCCACAGGATAAAGATTAAAAATGCCTTCAGAACAATAATAATAATAAATTCCTGTACCTTTTGTTTCACAGTGTACTGCTGAAAATGACAAATGGGGGAAAAAATTAAAACAATTCAAACTGAAAAAAAGAATTTATTTTGCAACTTTTCACAAGATATATTTGGCTTTTTTTGAAAAGTTGGAAAGGTGACCTGGTACCATCAGGCTACAGATGAAAGAAAAAGATTTGTATATAAAACACAGAGTGATTTTAAACTTCTCCTTGTGTTACAGAGTTTTCTCTCCATGTTCCATCCCAAGAAGTCTGTGTGGTGACTCTGAGCCTCAGGTGAGCTGCTCTCTGTCACTCCTCAGCTTTTCTCTGCTGATAAAAGTGAGCAGGGAGAGGGAAAGGGGCCAAATGCTCTCCAGGAAAACACAGAGAATAAAAGAATTTGAGTTCTTTTTGAAATGATGTCTGGCTGCCCAAATCATGAGTCCCCACCACAGCAGGTGCTTTGCCATGGGCAGGGACTGTCTGTGACCACCTTCTGCTGGGATTCCCAGCTGGAATGTGGCAGGGAGAAGAGTAGTGCCATGAGCAGGTGATGCTCTGGGCTCCAAAATCTGGATTCAGGGGAAGTTTCTGATCTCTGCTCCACTCCGGGCCAAAGGCAGCTGTGATTCAGAGGGATTATGCAGTGAGTCAGCTTAAACTGAGCTTTCCCCAACTCTCCTGGATTTTTTTGGAATAAAGCTCTCCAGAGCAGTGGGGGAGGTGGTGTCTGGGGAGGCAGTGGTGCCACACGGTGGGACTGCAGAGCAGGGCTGAGCACTGGGACACCAGGACAGGGGAAGGTCGGGATATTTGGCTCAGTTCTCACTGGCTGCTCGTTGTCAGGCACCTCCAAATCCTGACTGGAGCTCTGAGTGTCACACTGGGTTTGGAGGCACATCCAAGAAATGACTCTGTGTTGCCAGATAACTTCACTCCGTAGGTTGCTCCCAGTCTCCTCCTGGCTGGGTGGTCTGTGCTGGGTGCTGGTGTGAGCTCACCCAGCTACTTCTCTCCAAGGGGGAATTCTCCAGGGAATGTCACAGGGGCAGCTGTATTTCCTCATCCTCCTGCTGTCTCACAGCTCTGAGCTCTCAGACATCCCTGGTACCATCCCAGCTCTCCTGGATCTGGTCACCATCCTGCCCTGGGAATGCAGGGTGGATGAGGCCACTTCCTTCCCCAGGGATCTCTGTCCTCAAATCCTGGGGGACAGAGAGGGAGGAAATGCTCAGGCTTGGAGTGGTGAGTGAACAGCAGGGAGCTGGTCTGACCTGTGGCATTTCATGGGGCATGGAGTGACAGGACAGGGGAATGGCCTGAAGCTGAAGGAGAACAGGGTTAGGTGGGATATTGGGAAGGAATTCCTGGCTGGGAGGGTGTAAGGCCCTGGCACAGGGTGCCCAGAGAAGCTGTGGCTGCCCCTGGATCCCTGGAAGTGCCCAAGGCCAGGTTGGAGCCACTGGGACAGGGGGAGGTGTCCCTGCCCATGGCAGGGGCGGCACTGGGTGGGCTTTGATGTCCCTCCCAACCCAAATCACCCCACGATTTCTGTGCCCACTGTGAGGAGTTGCTTCAGTTCTGAGTTATACAATTTTAGTAACAATTTAAAATTTACAGCACACTGTGAAGGTAACTTTGGATGGGAACACACAGCTATATTACTTTTTTTTTCTTGTTTTATCAACAAGAAGAGCCTTTCCCAACAGCCTTTCCACCCTTTTGCCTCAGGATTTATTTTCCAGTGTGCTATAAATAGCCAATACTCAGGATTGGGTCAGTTCCCCAGGGAAATAAGTACATTTCACTTATATATTAGAGGTTAAATTTTTCCAGCCTCAGACTCACTGAGTAGAGCATTAGGGGAGGTGTAAGGCAGTAAAGAACTTGATACTGTACAGAAAGTAAATTGACAAAAAACACCAATTGCATTTTTAGAGACCTTATTATGAGGTCAATTTATTTTGTCAAGTGACCAGTAATTAACTTTAGAGAAGATGTCAAAGGGAGTAAAAACTAAACTCTGCTCTGACTTGGACCTTGACATTAAAATAGAAGATTTGAGTGTCCTGGACTTTCAAGATGCTCTTGGTGTTGGCTGAGTGATGTGAAGGAGAAGTGAGGGCAGGGAATGGCTGGAGTTGTGTCAGGGCAGGGGGAGGTTGGAGCTCAGGACAAGGTTCTTCTTCCATACTGCTGATGTGTATAGTGTAATTTACTCCTTTTCTAGTATGAAAAATAATTAAATACAGCTGAAAGCCCTTATTTTGACCTATTTTGGGGGTTGATTAGATGCCTTTAAAGTCCCTTCCAACCCAGACCATCCTATGACCCTACAGAAGGTGAAAAGAAAAGCCTGGCTGCTTTAACTTTTTGAAGGATGCTTTTCAGAGTGTGGTTTAACAGCAAAGAGTGGAGCCAAGGACAGGAGTGTGGAGGGGGGTGATGGCAGCAGAAATGAGCAGGACACAGGCAGCACATGCACAGAAGGGCTGAGAACAGCATTTGGCAGTGCCCTGGGGAGGGGGGAATGTCCCTGTGCTTGGGGAAGGTCACAGACAGGAACTGCCCCAGTGGTTCAGCTCTGTGTGCAGGGGCTGTTCTTTAACCCAGGGGCACTGAGGGGGTCCTGGCACAGCTCCTGGGGGGGAAATGAGGGTTGATGTGGTTCATGAAGTTTACAATAAAAAGCAACTCAGCAAATGAATCATTTTGGTGCAGGTTCTGGACACCTCCTGTTTTCCTGTGTTCGCTGTAGTTGTTTCAGGTAGAGTTTGGTGCAGAAGTTGTTTAAAGCAAGAATGTATTTAAAGGACAACCCCAAAGAGCCCCTGCTCCTACTCTGAGGATGTTTACAATCTATGCAGTGCTAGATTTTTCTGCTAAATGTATTTTCTTCCTAATTTTGAGTTTCCCTAATTGGCTGAGTCTGTTCCACTTGGGATAAAACAGAAGAAAACGTGTTGTGTGATGGATTTAACAAACCAGACTGTTAAATCCATCCCATGGGATGCAGGGGTGAGGTCCCTTCTCCAAATCAGGCACATTATTGTCTTTTCTGTGAGTTTTTCCCCCTACTTTTTGTTTTAAGTGAATCCTACTGGGTGATGAAGGATGGGTTACTTACCTGACGTGCTTTCATACCTAAATCAGGGAGGGAATTCGTGGGAATTAATGAGAATTTGGGGGATCATGGACAGATACACTCCTGGTCAGAGTGGGCAGCTTCCCAGGATTTTGGTCTGGTGAACCTATTTCCTCCTTCAGGTTTCTTCCTTTAATAGGAACATAAAATGAGTTGTGAATGACCCACGTGTGTGAATTCTATTTTTATATATTGGAAGTATTCCAGGCCAGGTTGGAGGGGGCTTGGAGCAACCTGGGATAGTGGGAGGTGTTGGAAGGGGATTGGAATGAGCTGCCTTTAGGGTCCCTTCCCACCCAAACCCCTCTGGAATTCTGTGCTGGTGGTGTGGGCTGAGAGCTGAAGGTCAGCAGGAGGTTGGTGGTACTGGGGGGTGGGAAGCAGCCACACATCCCTGACATCAAGGACATCCCAGAGTCAGGCAGGCCTGGAAAAGCTCTCCCAGAATCCCACAATCCATTTGCTGGTGACTGGGAGCTGTTTTGCATAGATTCCTTTTGTTCTTCCCTAAATGTGGGCACATCCAGATCAATCACTGGAGCTTGAAAACCTTCCTGGTTCTTTTGTGAACATCCTGCCTTGTTATTCCTTTCATTTGTCTTGCACAGAACAAGCCAACACTGAGAAAATAACTTATTGTGGCTGATCAGAAAGACCTTTTTCTCTCGTTTTTCAAAAGGCACTGCACATAAATTGAATGTTGTCTGTACACAGAGCTGCTGTTTTCCATATATAACCAAGGTGTCACCCAGCTCATTATTTCAGCCTGTTGAGGAAAAAAATCAGTGTCAACAACCAAGGCTTGTGACTGGCGTTGGGTTTATTGAAAGCAAAAATGTTTGAGTTTTTGAAGAAAGGAAAGAAATCAGCTCCTGTATTTTAAATTTTTTTTTCCTCCACTTGGTCTTCTCTAAAAGCACCAAAAAGTGAAAAATCCAACGTGACATTCCATGTTCTAGTGGCCCCCAATAGCCACTCACTCCAGCACTTTTCCTGAATTTATCTTTAATCTACTCCTCCCAAACTAATTAAGGCCTGAATGTCTTTGGACTGATTTTCATTTTGTCTTGAGTTATTGTGACATCTTTACTACAAATTCTTTTTCAGTCTAATTAAATTCCTGCAGCATAAATGTCATTATTCATATCATCACCTTTGGTAGCCTGATTTTGCCTCAGTCTCCTCATGACTGTGCTTTGGGCACTCACTCCCTTCCTTCCTGCTTAATATTTGAAAAGTTTGCCTTGAAGGAAGAACATCTCCAGGCTTAGCCTGGACAGCAAACCCATTAATATGTAGTAATTCAAATTGATGGGGTTTTATTAAAAAATCCAAGAGTTAGACTATTATATTGGTTTTCAGAAGAACATTTCAAAACTCATTTAAAACTTCTCTTTTTGTCTTCAAAAATCGTTCCTGGATGTGAAGAATTCTAATAATGTGAGGATTAGAAATAATCCCCATTTATATGGCAAATTTTTTCCAATCCAATCATTACCAGGTGGAAGAGAGACTCCAAGAATGTGTGGGACAGCAAAGGGCTGCCAAAAATGAGCATTCCTGCCTTCAACCCATGAGGATTCCATGGAAAGGAGCCCATCCCAGGAATGGTGGGAGCCCAACACACCCAATAGGTGAGTCCTTTTCTAATCTAAAAAAGAATTACCATGGAAAAAAAAAAGAATTACATGAAAATTTCGTAATCTGTCCATTAGTTATAAGTTATCCTGATAACCTTTTGTTAATCATGCCTTTAATAATGAGCTTTTTAGCTCTAAATCCACCAATCAGAGATTTTCTGAAGGGTGAAGGTAACAGTGAATTACCTTTTGTGGGAGGTGTAATAGGAGTAAACCAACAAATTGATTCCTGGTCTAAAAAAATAGATTAATTTGCTAAGGTGAAGAAGCTGTTTGATCTCTCCAGGTTCTGATGAGCATCAGTGGTATGAGATTTGCAGTCCAGACACCCAGAACAATCCATTAAGTCAACAGACAGCAAGAGCTGGAGATTGATTGTTATAATCACAGCATGGAAGCTGAAATTTGGGGTGTAGATACAGAAAGCTGGGCCACATCCTGGCACAACTGCAGAGATCTGTGGGCAGAAACTGGGCACTTAAATCCTGGTGAACTAAAAAAGGAGAACAAAAAACTATTCCAGAAGGGTGAGACTTATAATTTGGCCCTGATAAAAGGTTCCTAAATTCTTCACAAGCCCACATGAGTTGAGGGAAGCCTAAATAAGTGCAGGAAGGCTGTGAACATCCATCAGCCTCTGGAGAAGCCACAGGAGCATCGTGGTCTCTATTGGAGTCGTGTCATTAATGGAGTGTCTGTGCTCTTCAATTCCAAGTGGTGCTGGAAAATGCCTCTTCCCAAAGCCCTGGGATGCTCCCTGGGATGCTCCAGGGCTGGCTGGGGTGGCAGCAGCCCTGCAGCAGATCTGTGCCTGCTGGAGCATCCCCTGACAGATGCCCAGAGCTCTCCAAAGGCTCATCCCTTGCCAGGTTAATGCACTGAAGAAGGTGCATTGCAATAATTAAATGGCTCTGCTGCAAGTGCCACGTCCCACAGCTTCTGCCTTGTGCTCTTGCCTGTGTTTTGAGCATCCTTGGAGAAGTCCCACTTCCACAGGTTCCATCCTTGGAGAAGTCCCACTTCCACAGGTTCCTTGGAGCTCCCTGAGTTTGGAGGGGAAGCCCTGAGTGCTGTTCCTTCCTGTGTCACAGCAGAGCCAAGGGCAGAGGGGCTGAGCACCCCCAGGGAGCCCAGAAATCCTCTGCTCTGCCTTTAAACCTGGGGCAGGGGCTTAGCTGCTAAATCAGACCTAAATGAGAAATGTTGGTACTTAATGAAATATAAGTTTGGGGGGATTTCACACAAGAAATCTGCTGTCACTGCTTTAATTTATTAGGGGAGAGTTACATGCAGATGGTATATACAGAGTTATTTCCTGACTGTACTCCAGAGTAAGTTGATTTGTGGTTTAATGACTTTTATCAAAATGAAATAAGCGTTTGATCTTTGGATTTGATCTGGCTGTATCTGCAGCTGCTCCACCACTACAGCAATTACTTCCAAACTGGGCTTTTTGCCCAGGCAAATGGAGTTCGTCCTTGTTTCATGTCTCATTGACTGTCCTGATAATCCACACAGTGCTACTGTAGGTTTTTTTCCTTCCTCTGAATTTGATAGGTGTGAAAGTAAGAGAGTAATTCCATTTTTATTTTAGTATCAGTGTTGTTTTGTTATAATCCATTTGCTTCTCTGCTTAATTTTATCCTGAACTGCTCCTAACTAAAATTCAAGACAAGAATGTGTAATTTTCTCCACATAATCCTACTGTGGCCTTCTATAGAGAAACAAGAAATTCATTTATGAATTGTAAATCTCAGACCCCTGGTGGTAATTTCCCATTTGTGTGGTTTAGGGATGGAGTTGTGGTGATTTCTTGGGCACCCACACTGGGCTGGACCCACTGCTAATGGATTCCAAGAGTTCTACTTGGAATAAATTTACACCTGTGTACCCTCTGAGACAGTGGGGTTTCTCCTGTTGGTTGATTCATTCCTTTCAGATTGAAGCTGTTCTTTTTCCAGGATGATACTTCACTCTTTTATTTACTGTTCAGGACAAGACTGGTCCGGGTTCAGCTCCTGCTGGGAGATGCTCATTCACATTTCCAGTTCTGGGGCTTGGTGACTTCCCAGGGAGCTCCAGCTCACACCAGCTGCACTTTGGCCACAGGCAGGAGCTCAGGCAGCCACTTCACCTGGGTGAGAACAGCAGGAGGAAGCTGCAGCTCTGTGGAACAGTCCTGGGATGAAGAAAAGCTGGATGAAGATGCTCTGGAAGAACCTTGGTTTGGAGCCAGCAGGTCTGAAATCTGCCCATTGGCAATGGCAGGGAGATGCAGTCACAAAGAATCCTAAAACAAATTAGAGAGTTTTGGTCTTTTTTTTTTTTTACAGTCACTTCACGCTTTGTGTGGCTGGAAGGTAGATTTTAAATTGTCTTTTTTTTGGCAGGATATTTGTTAGAGATAAGCACTAAAACTGGCACTAACTGGGAAGGGGCTGGTGGATGAGCTGCCTGTGGATTTGCAGCACTCCCAGGAGCTCTGTGAGAAGGCAGATTGTCCTCAGAGCTCGGGAAGCTTTTCCTGTGCCAGGGCTGCTGCTCCATCTTTAGCAAATCAAACTACTTGCCTGATACTTGCTCCTTAATCCAGGAAAATGAAAGCCCCCCGTGGGAGCTGCATTGTCCAGCCATCTGCTCCCCCAGGTGCTCCCAGGCCTGCTCAGACACGAGGAATTGTGACCTAGAATCCAACTGCAGGGCTGGGATCATTCCCAGCCTTCAATCTTGTGCATGGCATCAGATAAAGTAAAGCCCAAGTTGTGATGGGAGAGCATATGCCCATTGCATAATTCATCAGAGTTCTTCTCAGCAACTATTTTTAGGTGTTTTCCAGTCGGAATGAGAGGGTGGGGATTCTTCAGGAAAAGAAAAGAAAGTTCTGGGGGCTCAGACACATGTCTAGGTGCTTCTCCTGGGCTGGATGTGTGGCTGTTCTGCTGTGTGTGTGTTTTTCCAAGAATTATTCCTGCCTTGGACAGCTGCACAGGGAGATGGTGTAAATCCAACAGCACAACAGGAATTCTGCTCCTCTTTCACTGCTGCTAAAGCCCTGCCAGGTCAGACACCACAGCTCTTCCCCCACACCCACCTCAGACTGAAAACCACCTGGAACTTATTCCCAATTTCCAAACACCTTCCAAACCCTTTCCCTTGTGGTTCCCAACGTGTCTCCTGAGTGTCAGTGGGATGGGGCAGGAGAGCTGCTGCTTCCTCTGCCCAGGTTGTGCCAAATGCCTCATAACTGCAAAGCATCACAGCCCTCCCAGCTCCTTCTGTGTCAGCTGGATGTGGAATCCATGGGGGTTGTGTGGACACCTGGGATATTCCTGGAATTCAGGCAGCACACACAGCCTTTGCTGGGCCTCATTTCACCCCACACACGGGTTTGCTGTAAGAAAGTGAGAAAAAACCTATCAAACCCCCCCCAAAGTGTGTTGTACAGTGTGAGGCAGTGAGAATACATGGAAGGAGGAGGTCTTTGGAGGGCTTTTACATGTTCCTTATTGCTAGGAGACAGCTTCCCAGGCGTGGGGAGCTCTCCAGGCTCCACAGCTGCCTCGGCACATGGAGCAGCTCTGTGTGAGAAGGAGAAGGAACCTGGGGGGGAGCTTATTTTCATCTTCCAGTCTTTCTGAGACAAGTAATTTTAAATTGTCGACACAACTGCAGGTGCCAAGGAGAGTGTTGTGCCTGAAATGTCAGGGATCTCATCCAACCAGGTTTCAGGGCAGCCATGGCTTGCTCCCTGCTCAGAGTGGTGTAATTAGGTGTTTATGCCTAATTTTTTGGGCTACATTTGTAGTGCTAGGGAAGCCACTGGTGCAGAAATGTAGAATTGGAAGCCAGGGGACCAACTGTGGCTTGTCCCTGCTGGTCAGTGGGTGCTCTGGTCCCACCAAGGGCAGCCCTCAGAGAACACTCAGCCAGACCCACCCTGGGACTCCAAGGTGTGCAATTCTCAGTTCTGAGTGAAAATTATTCACTGGAACCACAGTTCTCATAAGGCACCTGAAGTGTGAGCTGGTTGAGGTTGGGGTTGTTACTGGGCAGATCTGGGGTTGTAGCCATGGGTGGGTAAAGCCTGGAAAAACCCAAATCTGTGGTGAGAATGTGAGAATTTGTCATCCAGAAGGGAGTCACTGAGACAACTGTGTAATATCTCTCACTGTATTTTTCACACTAATGCCAGATGGCCAGGAATGGGATCCCCCACGTTCTCCTTGGAGTCTGAGGAGACAAGAAAACAAACAAGGAGAGTGTCTGTGGTGATGGCATCAGTTGGCTGCCTCTTAAGGTGAGTCATTGCTTTTCATTGCTGAAATACTCAGGACTTCTTCCTAATTTGATTCCCATATTAACCCCTCCTGCCCCACAGTCCTCAACCCTCCTTTTAGTTCCTGCTCCTCCTCGTGCTCCTTTCTTGTCACTAGTGCCAAGTCTGGGGACAGTGGCCACACATCAGGTGCCTTCAGCACCTGCCAAAGGAATAAAGGACCCCCATGGAGAGGTAAAGAGTGTCAGAAAAGCTTTATTCAACCAAAATGGAGGAGCCATCTCCAGCAGGTGCCCAAGGCAGCCCAGGTGGTCCCTGTTGGCACAGGAGCCCCAGGAACCCCCACTCGGTGCCTCCACACCAGTGTGCTTCTGGAAGTTTCCCTGTTTAATCGGAGCTGGGAGCTGTTAGAAGGGCTGCCCCCATGAGTATCCACGGGGTGAGGTTGTGCCAGGACAGAGTGGTGCCTTGCCAGGCTGTGGTCCCTCTGTGCCAGCAGAGCTGCTGCACAGGGACCCTGAGCAGAGGCTGAACCCCGTGGGTTTGCTCACAGGGGCTGCTCCCTGTCACTGCCTCCTGCCTGGATGGGCTTTGGAAGTGCCTTTGATCCACTTGTGCCAATAAAATGGAGCTGTTGGAAGTCTTTGAGCCTTTCTGTGGGCAAACCGTGCCCAGAAACTCGATGGTCTTGGGATATTTTTGAGGATTTGTTCCATTTCGAGAGGTTTAGATGGGATATTGGGCAGGAATTCCTGGCTGGGAGGGTGTAAGGCCCTGGCACAGGGTGCCCAGAGAAGCTGTGGCTGCCCCTGGATCCCTGGAAGTGTCCAAGGCCAGGTTGGAGCCACTGGGACAGTGGGAGGTGTCCCTGCCCATGGCAGGGGTGGGATGGGATGAGCTTTAATCCTTCCAACCCAAACCATTCTGGGATTCTGTGAAAAACAAGATTTGGCAGCAATAGCAGTTGGTGTGTTTGTGTTACCTGGGCAGACCCAGGCCAAGGCATTTCTCACCAGTTGGGTGGTTGGTGTGGAAATCCATCCTCTGCTGCTCCCACCATCTCCAGCCCCAGCCTGGGAGTGATCCAGACTCACTCCCAGCTCCAGGACAAGACTGCAAGGAATTACAGGAAAAGAAACACAGGGCAGCAATATTTGGGTGTAGAAATATGTGTGGGGGGTGCTCTGCACTCAGGTTTTATTGTGGAGGTACTCGACACACTGTGCAATCCATGCTCCATGCAGTCCCTGGGTTCATGTCACATGCATGTCCTGTGCATTAAATACAGTTATTTTTAAATTAATCTGCCACATTTCCTACCTGGCTGGTGTTCTAAACCAATTTTCTTCCTTAGCAAATAAAGGCAATAGCTGGGTAAGTATAAATGTTATTTGTGACAAAATTGGAGCTGAATCTTCCCCCAACACGGGGCTGTGAGTATTCCAGTCACATTTGGACAGCACAGCCCACTGCAGCAGCTTTCATTGCAGAACTTCCCTCAAACACAGCCTGTCTCTCATGTTCTTCTGAACATTGTTTAAAGAACTGATGAAAGGGCTGAAAACTTTTCAAACTTTCCTTTTCTTGGGTCTCTCCAGCTCAGTCTTTCATCACACACTCACTAAACAGTGGAGAAGGATCTTCTGAACTGCAGCAAGGAGGAAGAGGGGAAATTAATGATATCACCAAACCCTTTCAAGTTCCCTTTAATTGCATGGGGCACAGGGAGCTCATCCACTGTTAATCCTCTGATCTCTTCCTCTGCCCAAGGGATGAGTTTCCCTCTCCTCCCACATCACACATGATTTTCCCGGGGTGTTGGGCCTGGCAGTGGGATGGGGAGGGTGCTCAGGGCTCCCCTGCTGTGCAGAGCCCTTCAAAACAGCAAATGAAGTCAGACACCTTCCCAACAAAGCTCTCACCACCAGGTCTGAGGTGGTGGCACCTCTCACACCGTGTGACCAGCCCCTGGTGGGTGCCCTGGCCCCACACTGGTGCTTGTGCTGCTCCTGGGGCACAGCACCCACCCCAAGGGATGTTTCACCCACCCCAAGGGATGTTTCACCCACCCCATGGGATGTTTCACCCACCCAAGGGATGTTTCACCCACCCCAGGGATGTTTCACCCACCCAAGGGATGTTTCATCCACCCCAAGGGATGTTTCATCCACCCCAAGGGATGTTTCACCCACCCAAGGGATGTTTCACCCACCCCAAGGGATGTTTCACCCACCCCATGGGATGTTTCACCCACCCCAGGGATGTTTCACCCACCCCAAGGGAAGTTTCACCCACCCAAGGGAAGTTTCACCCACCCAAGGGATGTTTCACCCACCCCAAGGGATGTTTCACTCACCCCAAGGGAAGTTTCACCCACCCAAGGGAAGTTTCACCCACCCAAGGGATGTTTCACCCACCCCAAGGGATGTTTCACCCACCCAAGGGATGTTTCACCCACCCCAGGGATGTTTCACCCACCCCATGGGATGTTTCCTGCTCATTTGGGCACCTGGGAAGTTGTTCTCCCTATTTTTTTTGTCTTTCAGAAGAAAAATAAAGCTTTTAGGGCAGAATGGACAGGATGGGGGGGGGGCACAGGGGCACATTCCGTGTTCAGCTACAAAACAAAGACCAGTGTGCACACAGAAGCATTTTGGCATTATTTTAGGAGTGTCTTTGAAACAGTTGGTTTCCTTAGAAATTCTGCCACTTCTTGAAACTTTATGAAATACTGGATTTGTTAGAAATGTCCTTACAGGACCATCTTTCCATCTTGTCATTTCCATCTTTCCATCTTGTCAGTCCTGGTGCCCATCTGGTGCCTCACTGGAATCATAGAATCCCAGGGAATGGTTTGAGCTGGAAAGAACTTTAAAAATCCTCCAGTGCCCCCCCTGCCATGGGCAGGGACACCTCCCACTATCCCAGGCTGCTCCAACCTGGCCTTGGACACTTCCAGGGATCCAGGGGCAGCCACAGCTTCTCTGGGCAAGTGTGACATACCCAAGTATTCCAAAGTTAATAGAGAAAATAATAAAACCCCCAAGGCTGTCCACAAATTGCCACTGTTCACTGAGGAGCTGCAGCTGAATGTACCAAGTGTTCCC
This sequence comes from Calyptomena viridis, assembly GCA_013390005.1. Lineage (NCBI taxonomy): Eukaryota > Metazoa > Chordata > Aves > Passeriformes > Eurylaimidae > Calyptomena > Calyptomena viridis. Next base: position 74,460 of record WEIV01016286.1, on the reverse strand, counting down.
TGGCCATCTTTGTCTCATGGGAAGTATCAGTGCAACTGAAAACTGCTCACAGAGCCATTCCCAGCGTGGAAAAGCCTGAGGATTATCATCACAACAGGTCCCTGGGCAGAAACATGAAGCATAAAGCTTTAAATTCAAGTCACACTGATAAGAATAACAAATAAAGAGACCAAATTCCCTTAAAAAATGGGATTACAGAGGCCGTGGGGAAGACATATTTTAAAGGCAGTTAAAGAGAAGTTAATCTGCTTTTATGTAATTTGTTTTCTTATTCTTCCTGAACTGGCTTGCTTTGGAGACAGCTGCTTTCAAAGTTTACAGCCCTGCACATGGTTTAGGAGGGCTGGAATTGGCCTGGCAGAGTAATGGCTGACTGGAAAAATAGCTGGGAAGATAATTTACAGATGATGTGAGCACATCACAGCCAGTGAAACAGAGCATTCCTTTCACACCACTGGGGGCTGTTCCCCCTCACTGCCCCCAGCCTGGGGCTCCCCTCTCCTCCCACTGCTCCCACATGGGAGGACATGGATGAGCCTCGGGGCAGGATGGGGTGGAGATCTGCCCTTCTGGAGGTCTGTGGGTGGAATCTGTGCCCAGAGATCTGGGGTTAACCCAGCCCTGTTCCTCTCCCAACACCCCCCGGGCTTCCAGCATCTCCTGGGATTTGCACACCCAGCAGCTCCCAGACCTCCAGCTCTCACAGCTGTCCTGGCTCTGACAGCAGTCAAACAGCCCTTCCTTTCCAAATTTCCAAACTGGGTTTGAACCCAAGGTGAACAAACCAGAAAATCAGTGATAAACTGGTGAAAATACAGAGCTTGGTCACACCAACAGTATTTGCCCTTCTGCAGATATCCCTGTCTTCCCTGTTGGAGAATTGTCTGGAAAAAGTTGCCTTTCAGAAGAAAAGAAGCTTTTCTGAAGGCTCTGTGATTTGAAATCTGGGCAGAACTACTTTGTGCTGTTTTTCTCCCTCAGTCTTTCTCAGTGGGGGAAATGACAGTAAAAAGGGTGAGAGAGTGGGAACAATGGAATGCAGACATGGAATGAGGAAAAAAGGGCTTTTTCTAAAATTGGGAAATATTTCACCTCTAAGTAAATGGCTTTGGATACAAATATCCATTTATTGTGAACATACCAGTTCTCATTTTCTCACTGGAAACACAACAAAAGGGTTTTGTTAAACCTTCTGTTCTTCTCCCAGCAAACAGAGATGTGGCAAACCCCAAGGACACCGAGGTGATTCCTGGGATTACATTCTGCAGGGCTCTGACCAGATCCATCTCTCCAGCTCCCTCGTGCTCCTGGAAAAGGAGGAAAGGATTCCAGTGTCACAGTGAGTGTAAAAACTGCCATGTCATTGGCCAGACACAGTGCCAGGGATTTAGGGAGTGTAATCCAGCTCTTTGGAAACCCTGCTGAAGGATGCTGGGGCTAAGGAGGCTCTGCCCTGCCCAGGGAGCAATCCCTGGACATTCCCTGTATTGGCAACACACCGTGTGGAGCATTTGTAGCTCCTGGCTCCTGTAAAAGTGGAATTAGCCTGAGTTTACACCAGAGTGTCCCTTTGTAGTTGGAAGTGAATTCTTTGCTCATTTGAAGTTCAGAAGGGTCTGGCTGGGGACAGCCTGGGCTTCTCCATGGATGGAAAGTGCTGGACACACACAGAGCACCTTCAGGTTGTCCAGAGGACACGGGATTAGGGAAAATTAGGGAAATCTGCAGCTGCTGGAAGAAAATTATTAATGTCTTTTTCTTTTTTTGTCACTCTTGCTTGAAGCACCTTGACAGGACAAGGAGGAATGACTTCCCACTGCCAAGGGACAGGGTTAGATGGGATATTGGGAAGGAATTCCTGGGGGTGAGGGTGGAGAGGGACTGGAGTGAATTTGCTGGAGAAGCTGTGGCTGCCCCTGGATCCCTGGAAGTGTCCAAGGCCAGGTTGGAGCCACCTGGGACAGTGGGAGGTGTCCCTGCCCATGGCAGGGGTGGCACTGGATGGGCTTTAAAGTCCCTTTAACCCAAACCATTCCATGATCTGGGATCCCACTCTGAGGTCTGTGGGGCAGAGAACAGTGATGCTCTGTCCCCCCTCAGTTCTGGTGAGCTCAGTAATTACACCATTAGTAATTACACAATACCACCCCTGATGGCCTGTTGTTCCTTGTTCAGCAGTAAATGAGCAATTCCTGGAGAAGTTCACTGGGTTGGTCCTGGCTCTGCTTTGGCCAAGCCGTAAGTGAAAGGCAGCTTCTCATGGCTGAATTCAGACCCACTAAACACAATGGAAAAGTGGATGTTCATTATTGATTTTCTCCTTTGCTGCCCTGGAATGGTGCTAGTGGGAGCACTTGTAATCAGATTACCTTAAAATTTACTTACAGAAGGAAGTGCTTCATTTATCCCCCCTCTTGCCTTTCCCAAAGTGATACAACATGAAGGTATCAGCTGTGCTCCTTGGGGAACAGCCCTTCTCTGCTTGGTTTTCTCACTGTGCTTCTGTAATTCCTTTCTTATCACTCCCTACGATCCTTTTTTAAATCCTTTTGCATGTGTTATATCTCCTAAAGTGATCACTTATATTGCTCATGGAATAGAATAGACAGTGATTGTTGGAGATATAACTGCAAAATGTTTCCAATTTGTGGAAATATCTTTTGAAAACTACATTTACTAAACATTCATCTCCGACTCCCTTTGCTGTCAGGGCACAGTGACGTGCCTGAATGTCTTTGGGATTCAAGTCAGGCTGATTCCAGTTTAACTGAGGATCTGGGAAGTGCTGCATTTTGAGTGATATATCCTCTCATAATCTGGGAGGTTAAATGGTTTTTGTGATTTGATTCTTTCCTGCCTTCCCCATTTCACATCAGATCAAATTGGCTGTGAAATGGCAGCAAATCCAAAAGGCACATTTGTCTGCCCGCCCTTGGCTCGAGGTGCTGGGAGTGATTGCAGAGAGACACTAATTGGGCTTTAATTGCCCCTCATTAGTCATGTGTGATGTACAGTGGCAGTGGCAATTTCAGTGGGCAAAGTGTTGGAGAACTGCAGCCCTGTGGGGACCTGCTGGGCTGGGGCTGAGGGCAGGACACCAAGGTGCCCAGTTCCTGCCAGGGCTGGAGCAGCTCAACAGCACCTTGGGAAAATGGAATCACTTGGGTGGCTCAGGGAGGACTGATGAGTGTGATCATGGAATCATGGAATGGTTTGGGTTGGGAAGGATCTTAAACATCATCTCATCCCCCCCCTGCCATGGGCAGGGACACCTCCCACTGTCCCAGGTGGCTCCAACCAGGCCTTGGACACTTCCAGGGATCCAGGGGCAGCCACAGCTTCTCTGGGCACCCTGTGCCAGGGCCTTACTCCCTCCCACACAGGAATTCCTTCCCAATATCCCATCTCTCCCTGCCCTCTGGCAGTGGGAAGCCATTCCCCCTTGCATTATCCATCCCTTGTCCCAAGTCCCTCTCCAGCTCTCCTGGAGCCCCTTTAGGCACAGGAAGGAGCTCTGAGGTCTCCCTGGAGCTTTCCTTCTCCAGGTGAACATTCCCTGTTCACATTCCTGTGGAATGTGGCCCTCCACCCTCTGGAGCCCCTGGTGGGGGCCTGACCCTGAGGGAAGGAAAGCTCTCAGACCAGGCCATCTCCTTGCCAATTCCAGGATCATGGAATTGTTTAGGCTGCAAAAGATCTTTAAGATCCTTGATATGATCCGGGGCTGACCAGACTGTAACCCTGATCCACTCCAGGGGCACCTGCCTTTCAAATGAACATGGTTTTTAACCTCTGTATTTATCAAATGTGACCCTCTCCGTGCTGTGTCCTGGCTGCATTCCCTGCCATTTCCTGGCAGTGAGTGTCTCTGATCCCAGCTCTTCCCACCAATCCCCCCCTGACCACCCCACCCACCCCTGGAAGGAGGATGGAGGGTTTTCTGGCTTAGAAAATCTCAATCCCTGCATTTCCCAGCCTGGCTGGTGGGGTTGTAGTGATGTATTTACTGTAGCACCTGGAGTAAATGAATTATATCCAGGCTCTGCAAATGGTCATAAATATGATAGTGTGTGTGAACTGAGGTAATTGCCTGCTTTATATATGTGTTTATCTTCCCTGCATTGCATACACAATGTGCATTATGTCAGGCACATGATAAAGAGCACCATAATGCTCCTCAAGTGCATATTTCTTCTTAGTTTATGACTGAGGCTCCGAGTTATCTTATGCAGAGTTGGCTGCAGTGGGTTTAATATAAATTAACATACTTATAAAATGTCAAGGAGCATTAATTGACAATTTTGGAGGTCGCTAAATAGCAGTTCAGCTCTGAAACCTGTCTCTGCAAGCTTAATATATGGAAAATAATGCTTATTCATGAATGGCTTATGTAACTTGGCATTAATTACGTGGCAGCTTAGAGCTGGCTGTCACAGATGGTCTTCCTTAAAAAAATAGGTGCCAAAAATAAAGTTTGCAGCCCCACGAGGGAACTTCTGGGCTGGGTGTTCAGCACTTTGGAAAACCAGGGCACATCATCTTGTGTGTAAATATCGACTTACTAACCTAATTCTGGACCCACTTTTGGAAGAGAACTGGCCTATATAAAAACATGTCACAGCAGCAGCTTCTGCTGCATCTCCCAGGGTGGCAGGAACCCACTGTGCCCCAGCACACCCACTGCCCCACCACTTCCCTGCCTGGAAAACACTGGATATTCCAGCAGGAAAAGGTGAAACAAGCTCAGGTTTTTAATCTGAACAATTAGGACAGTGTGGGGGGGTTGCTTTGCCTGCCCTCCAGCCTGAGGGGTGTCACACAGGTCTGGAGGTGCTCAGCTGAATGCTAATTGTTGATTAACTGGTTATAAAAAGCCCAACTCCCCCTTTATTGCCTTTTCCCAGGCACCAGGAAGGTGCTGGTGTCTCTCCAAGATTTTCTGCTCCTCCCTCCAGCCTGTTCCCCTTCCAGCTCTAAGCACAGTCAGCTCCACACCACAACGTGCTGACTTTTGGAGCTCCTGGGAACGTCACTGCCTGCCTGAGCAAAGTTAAGTAAGGCCGAAAGATGAGATTTTTTTAAAGCATTTATTGATTTTGCTTTAATATTCTGTTATTTCTTTCCCATCAGCTCACTATTTACTTTGTGTAGAGCACCAGGGTAAAGCATATTCCCACAAAATGATGCACGTGATGTTATTTCATAGATGAGCATACAGAGATGAAATGAAAAATTGGCTGTAAATCACTTAAAATCAGGAATAGCAGCAGCATCCAGGAGCTGCATTCTGCACACATCCTGCTCTGGGAGCTGGAGTGGGAAGGGTGGCCCTTCCCAACATGGGGAGATGAGTTTCCTTGGCATCAGTGGATGCTGCAGCCTTTGGGGCCCCAGAGCAGGGATGGGTTTCTATGGCAACTGGCTGGTAAAGCCAGGGATGGGGGAACCTGCCTGTGCCCCCAGCTTTTACCTGGTTTTATTACCAAACAGTCCCTTCTGTCATGTTTTCCCTGTTTTTGCATTGTTCCTGTTGAAATAGTTCCTGTGCTCTCTAAATTAAACCCCCTCCCGAGATCAGGGCAAAAATGAGCCTAAACCCACAAGTGACAGCAAGTGTTTATTCCCTGCCCTCATCCTTGTGCTTTTCCATCCCCTGCTCCCATCCAGCCACCCCAGTGCCTGTGGGAATACAAATCCCAGGGTGGGTTGGCTTGGAAGGGATGGTAAAGCCCATCCAGTGCCACCCCTGCCATGGGCAGGGACACCTCCCACTGTCCCAGTTGCTCCAACCTGGCCTTGGACACTTCCAGGGATGGGGATTCCACCCCTTCCCAGTGCAGCACATTCCAATTCCTGACCACCCTTTGTGATCTCCCACCTTACACCATAACAGGGTCTTGTTTAAATACCATCCCAGGCATCATTTTGTCTTCTTTTGGTTAAAACATAAAAAAAAAATTGCTTTAAACCACCTGTAACTGCCTCAAATTAAATTCTTGCCCTGAGAACAGGATGGTAAGGAATTCCCTGGGATTCTGGTGCTTGTTCCTCTGTGTCCCACCAAATGTCCCCACTGGCCCTGGGGCACTTTGTGACTCTCTCAGAAGTGTCTTTGCCCTTCCATGTGAGCCCCCTCCTCCAAGATCCTGCTGAGCAATGAAAAAATGAGGCTCAGCTACCAGGAATTCAGGAAAACTGTCCTGACACATGTTCCCAGAGACAGTGCTGATGGAAATCATCTCCTGTGGAGCTGCTCTGCTGCAGATATGAATATTGCAGAGCACACAGCCTGTCTCTGGTGGGTTCCTTGCCCATGAAATTGCCTATGAAATGGGAATCTATTGTTTATCATGCTAATTAGTAACTCAAAAAGTTGATTTAAAGGTCACTGGAAAGCCATGAGAAATATCCTGGTATTGTAAAAGAAGAAAATTCAAGATCACAGGGGGGTTGGGTTATTTAGTAGAATGTTATTCCTAATATTTAAGATGCTTTCTGAGCTGTGCATGAAATTAATAAGGAAGATGAAGGAATGTTTTAATGTAACTTAGTGTGAAAGTAGCCTTCAGAATTTATTTGATTCATAGATTTTTGCATCAAAGGTCCCATAATGATTAATTTTCAAACTTACAGGTTTTAATAGCAAAATAGGAAATAATGACACCAAAGTTCCTTTGAAATACTTAATAAAATGCTGTCCTTTAAAGCACTAAATGGCTTCCTAATGCCACCAGTACTTCAAAGAACAGCATTCTTTGCAATATTTCTATTCAGTTTTCTACACTGTGCAAAGCACTGTAACACAGAAATATTTTCAGATGGGTAAAATCAAGATATTGTTACATTCCAACAAAACCCTGGGCTGAAAAACTGCCCTGAGGCCTTGGCAGGGCACAAGATTAAATGCAAGTTAATGTGATGGTACAGAAGGTTCCTTAAACATCCAGATTCCAGGACAAACTCCAAATCTAACAGCAGGTAAGGGATGTCATCATTCTGAGGGATGTTGTGATTCCCAAGGTGCCTGATGTGGGGTTGATGCAGATGCACAGAGGGACTGGCAGAACCCCAGATCCAAATGCTTTTTAAGGAAAATGTGTGTTTTTCCCTCATGGACAAGTAGTTTGTTCATGTCCAAGCAAAGGTGCCTAAAAACAGGGGTTCCAACCTGGTGATGCCCAAGTGCCCCCTTAATGGGCATTGGAGAGAGAGAAATTCCCCTGGGATGCTCTACAATAAAAAAGCAGGATTTGGCCCCTTCCAGCTCCCAGGAAAGCAGAGGAACAGCTGGGATCCCAGGGTTGAGTCCCATTCCAGGAGGGCTCCTAATTGTGAATTCAAACAGGCAGAGGATTAATTGCCAGCAGGTGTCAAAGATAAGAAATGTCTCTGATCTGGGCAGGGGGTGACTGAGTATTTCCCTGCATTGTTCTGTTCTTGCCACTGTTCAGGAGAACATAAAATGAAAATCTGTGTGAGGAAATGGGATAAACAATTTTGCTGCTGTCAGAAAAGGAAAAAAAAAAAAAGCAGTGCAAGCCTTCAAAGGGGAGAAATTGTTAATTAGGAAATTACTGCATGAAAAATATAATTAGAGAGGCCAGACAGTTGTGAAAAGCCAACCTGTAGTTTCACAACTGCCCTGAGCCAAGGGTTGGACATGACCTGCCCCAGCCATTCACTTGGGCTCCTTCCTCCTGGTGCTGTGGGAAAATGAGTGAGTTGAGCAATTAGCAGAGCTGCTGATTAACTCCTGGCCATCCCCAGGATGACCCCTGGCTCGTGGCTGCCCCTGTCCCTGCAGCCCCGGGCACAGGTCCATTAGCCAGGGCAGGAGGGGCTGCAGAGCCTGAGCAAACCCTGTCATTAGGGGCTGCTCCCTGCAGAGAGCACAGGGAGAGCAAACAGCAGGAGGAGGTGAATTCCCTGGAATTGGAAGCTGCTTCCCCTGCAGGAATTCCCCAGGCTGCTGGTTGGTGCCTGCAGGCTGAGGGACAGTGGTGTCTGTGAGGGGTTGGGATGAGCAGATCCTTCCAGAGGGAATGACCTCGCTGTCCATGGGTGCTCTGGGAGCATCCAAAGGGGATTTCTGCACATTCATGCCTTGCTTTGCTCTCTGTCCACACAAACACCCCCTGGTAAGGTGTGAGTTAATTATTATTAATGAGTTAATCCCAGGTATGGAANGCCTTGCTTTGCTCTCTGTCCACAAACACCCCCTGCTAAGGTCACTAATGAGTTAATCCCAGGTTTGGAGCTGTCAGGGCAGGGTTAGGCTGGATCTCAGGGAAAGGTTCTTCCTCCAGAGGGTGGGTGGGCACTGCCCAGGCTCCCCATGCAATGGTCACTTCCCAAGGCTGCCAGAGCTCCAGGAATGTTTGGAATGTTGGGGTGTCTGGACAGGGCCAGGAGTTGGACTCATGATCCTTGTGGGTCCCTTCCAGCTCAGGATATTCTGGGATTCTCTGAAGGAACTCAGCCCAGGCTGGGACTGGTTTGGAGTTAAACCCAGCAGCACAACAGGAGCAGCCAAGGTGGAGAGGAGTGGCTGAAAATCACAGAATGGTTTGGGTTGGAAGGCACTTTAAAGATCATCTTGTTCCAGCCCCTGCCATGGCTCTTACAGATCCTTGGGACACAAAATCCATCACTTCAGTACCACGGGGCTGTTCCAGTGGATGTGGTTTCTTTAGGGGGGTGTCAGCAACAGATGATGCCACAAGATGTGATTTCTTGATGTGGGGGAAAAACTGCTGGTGCTCAGAGTAATAATCCAGTGTGGCTTTAGGAGTTTTGCCATCACCCTCACCAGGAGCTGAGGCACAATCACTGACTGGGATCCTCTCTACAGCTTTTATACTCAGGAAAGTGGACAGTGGGCCTTTGGGATTTATGTAAAGGAGGCAAAAAGCATCACTGCAATGCTCAGAGCCCATTTCATGGCCTTCTCCACTTTTCCTTCTTTCTGTGAATGTCATTGACTTGTGCAAAGTCCTGAGCAATGAGCCCGTTGTGTCCAAGACATCAAGGACAGTTTTCAATTCTTTTCCCTGTACGGATTGTTTCTTAAGGGATTATGGAAATCTCTACATTTTGATTTCAATCCTAAAGTAAGTAAGGATACAGATTGATGCAATGAGGATTTGTTCACTCTCTAGAAAAAGGGACAGTGGGAGGTGTCCCTGCCCATGGCAGGGGTGGCACTGGATGGGCTTTGAGGTCCTTCCACCCCAAACCATTCTGGGATTTTTATGACTGTGCTTGTCCATCCTCCCCAAGCCCAACCAAGTGATTCCTCCAGTGCAAACCTTGTAGAATCCATTTTTTCCAGGCAGCAGAAGAGACAGATTTCCATCTGTATCAGTTTATTTTCCTTTATTGCTGTAAAAGGAACGTGCACTCAAGCAGAATCTGAAGTCACTGTCAGAAAATAAGGCAGCAAGAGCACATGAAGGCAACTGGAGGGACTGTCGAGGTGTAAGTGAGGGATGGAATAGTAATGAGGGAGTTAGATAAAAGACAGGGAATATGTAGCACTTTGAAGAGTAAAAGATAAGCAAAGCAAAGCATCCAGCAATGACAGTATCCCAGCAACAATAAATTCTGCCTGTGATAGGGCAGCTCAGAGAGAGCTGGGACTGACAGTTTTCTAATCTCCTGCCAAAAAATCCCCTGGTCACTGGTGCCACTGGATAATGTCAGGGGGAAGGTGTGAAACTCCCGCAGGTACAGATGGATTTCTGCAGCAGCTGCTGCCAAGGACCTTGTTCAGAGGACAGGAGGTGACAGTGGTGGCTTTGGAGCCCTTGGATGCTGGAGCTGTTGGAAATGAGGATTAATTTGACTCCCAGCTCAGGTGGAAGGTGCTGACAAAGAAGTCACTGCTGATGGGCAATTTGGGGGTTCTATTTTCTGCCCAGAAGTGCTGTTGGCTTCTGTGCTCCCAAGGAAAAGGAATGGGATGGCTGGTTGCATCAGTTTATCAATGTAACTGACTCAAATAAATGGGAATTTCCTGTGGATGAGCAGCTGAGTGGCAGTAAATGGTATCAAATAGAAGACTTGCACATTTTTTTGAGGAAGAGGAGAAATGAAGCTCATGCAGGTGTACCTGGGCACGCTGCCAGTGCAGGGAAGGAAGTGATAAATGGATGTCTTGGAAAGGCCTGAATGGAGGAATAATAACCATCAACAGTGCAAGACACTGAATGAGATGGATTCCACTTCTAGAAGCTTCCTATGTTTATTATTGATGGCACTGCAGGTTTTATGCCTTTGCTTTCTGTACTTCTCCAGTACAGTCTGGTTGGAATTTCCACATGCAAAGGCAGGTGATGGAAGGATTCTGGAAGGAAAGTGAAAAATGACACAAATGAACTGCAACAACAGCTGTGCCCTGGCAAGGAGTACAAAGAACTGGAGATAATCCTAAGTGACACAGGCTTTGTTTTCCTAGTTATCACTAAAACATGGTGGGAAGAGTCCCAGGACATGGCAAGTCTCTGGTTCCACAGGATTTCTGAGAGCTGACCCTTCTTTACCCTTCTGTAATATCCTAGACCTGATTTTAAAGCTACCTGAACCCCAAGAGGTTGGGATTAACATAAAAAAATTCGTTTTCTTCTCTTCAAACTCTTCACTCTCTTGAAACTCTTGCACATCTGTCAAGTTGGAAAACTGTGCCCCATTTGAGGGATGTTGAAATGGGTACAGTGGGATCTCACAGGAAAAGGGAGCAATGTAATAGTGATTTTTTTACAGGGTTTTGGACTTTCTGGAGGTCATTTTAAGGCTAAGAAAAAATGAGTAATTTTAAGGTTAAAAAAGAAAGAATTCCTAGTCTAGCTGTCAGTCAGGTGAGATCCCTGAGAAAGGCTCTGGCAGGTCGTGCCCCTTCAGTGACAGCTTTTGGAAGGGACCAGCCTTCCCTGATGGCTCTGAAATGGAAATTCCACCTCTCCCTCTTGCAGTGTGTTGAAGTGGAAGTTCACTGCCCTGGATTTTATGACTGACCTCCACGAAGTAACTCACCCAACCCTCTGTCTGCTTCCCCACATTAAAGCCCCAGGACTGCTCGTGTGCTGAAGGCAGAGGTGGAAACACCAGGCTGAGACCTGCCCCTGTTTTTCCTGCTCCTCGGGCAGCTCTGGATGGTTTGGGGGGTTCAGGGAGGTGCTGCTGTGCTTTGGGTGGTTGACACTCCACACGTTCCAGGTTTGAAGCCCCCGTGGTCCCCCGGGAGGAGCAGATGGATGTGCTGGGCTGGGACATGGGGACTCTGTGGTGGAGGAGCCTTCAGGCTCCCTAAGGAATCTGCTCCACCTGCAGCTGTGCAGCTCAGGAACACAGTCAGTGCCCTGGTGACAATGACAATCCAGCCTGGAAGAGCCCAAGCCCTGCAGCAGCACCAGGAGGGACTGGAGCACAGAGCATTGCATGGAAAGGTGTGAACAGCTACGGCCCTAAATCCACCAACCCCCTGCAATTTGAAGCAGCAGAAAGATGTTTTCCTTTGTTAGAATAATTTCACTTCCACGTACGTAGATTTTTTTTCCTAATTCTCCTCCAAACCTGCCCTTGGTGATTGCCAGAAATGAGGAATGGATCAGTTCTTCAATGGTTCTGTGCTCCAGGTCAGCTTGAGAACACGGGAAATGGCAGGTTAATGGCAGCTTAACACCAATTAACAGGCCACTTTATAATAGATTAGCATTCCGAGTCCGTTCAATGGGTAATTACAATAATTAACTCTCAGAGCTCGCCTGCACTTGGGAGGAGAAATTTGGTACCTGTGTTTGTGCCAGAGAAGGGAATGCAGGGAGCACACACGGATCAGTGGGAGCGGTGGGAAGTGCACTAAACCTGGGGACATCCCTGGGGCGAGGGGACTGTAAAGGGCTGGTTTAGTCTTAGCTGAGCACCGAGATTTGTGGTTCAGAGCCCCTGCATCCTTCCCCCAGCACCCCTGCCTCAGGCACACGGACCTCCCACCTCCTCAGGCCAGTTATTCCCAGCTTTTAGCACTTGTAGCTGAAATCGAATTCCCAAATAAGCCCCTTCCTCTTGGGAACACTGCTAGGAGAAGTGTTTTGGCTCCATGCTGGTGCTCAGAAGAGCTCAGCATCCAGCCAGATGGTGGCCTCAATTCTCTGGGAATGCTCTGCTTGGTCCTGAATCCTTTGGGAAATGCAAGTGCTGCTGCCACAGGGATTCCTGTGAATGGTTTATGGATGTGCCCCAGTGCCAGTGGTTGTCTATGGACTGGGATCAGTGGGATGGATCTGCTCCCATTGTCCTGGTGGGTTAATGGTTGCAAGATCCCTGTAATTCTTGGATTCTGTTGATTTTAAGCATCTCATTTAATTTCGTTGACCTTTTCTCTTAAATCTTATGAGAAATGCTCAAGGTGAGCTCTAGTTAAGGCTGGTTTTTAAATATTCAGCCAGTGGTCAAAGCTAACACAGCAAATGTGGCCTGTTTGGATATTTCTTTAATCCTGCACAGATTAATAAAACCAGTGGACACGTGGCACCAACCCTGGGGAGCAGCATTCCAGATCCCACTTCCTCTGCAGGATGGATTTCAGTAGCATTAAGGAACCAAGATCTGTCCTGGCAATGGGAAAAAGAGGTTTAAATTAAAACAGAGCTGGGAAACTGCCTTTCCCACAAGGGACTTTGAATAGGTGGGTTATATTTCTAGTATTAAAAGGTGCTCTGACCTTCTAAAATCTACAGATGAGACTCTTAAATTCATGAATCCTCCTGGAAAAATTGGGTTTGACAATCTTGACACAAAAAGGAGGTGTTAGCACACAACACTTGGGTCTTAGGGGATTAAAGTAAAAAAATGGATGATGTGTATTTAGGGTGCCTTAAAAAACCTATTTCATGAGGCTGAAAGCAATTTGGGGAAATAGAATTTGGCAGGAAAATGGGAGTAATTAGGAAAGCTGAAGAGGGGCTTAGAATTCCTCAGTCCAGGAGGGTAGCTGCCTTGTTCAGAAAATTGGAAACTTATTTCCCATCAACATTAATAAAGAACTTTTTTTCCTTCTCCTGCCTGTTCCAGCACCTTCAGCTTCATCTCTGGCTGCTCAGCAGAAGGGGAACCACTTCAAATGTGAATAAGTCATGGAAGGCACTCTGGGGTGTGGAGCATCTGTGTTCCAACAGCTGCTCACTGTCCTCAGCGTGAGCCCCTCCTGCCTTTTCAGGCTCCAATGTCCCTCTGTGCTTGTGTTAAAGAACATTTTCTATCCCCAGGCTGCCTTGGATGAGCTCTGCATTCCTTGGCATCACTTGTGTCCTGGGGAGAAGCTGCTCCCTGTGACTCTGAGGTGGTTGAGGGGCTGGAAAAGGTGCCAAATTTGGGCTTTTTTCAGCACAGAGATGAATTGCTGACACTGGGGGGGTAAAAGTTAATACACAGGGAGATCTTCAGGGATCAACTCTCCCCTTCCCAAAGGAGTGATGGGCCTTGATGCAGGAGAGCAAAGGCTGCAGAGCTGCCACAGGTCAGGATTGCAAGGCACTAACCCCTGCAAATAATTTATTGGCTGCTTTCTGAGCCATTTATCAAATATTGCAGAGCTCTGGGGGTCGTGCCCTGCTGAGTGGAAAAGGACAGATTTCAGCCCTCTGAGGCCTTGGTGTGATAGAAAACCTGCAGACAAGGCTTTCTAACAAACATCTTCATAACACTTAACATTCAATGGAGTAAAAGGAGAATAATGAGCACTGCAGCCATCCCAGGTTAGTAATTACCGCCGTCATTATTAATTTTCCAGAGCAATCTCGTCAAATGAGTCATTATTATCTCAATGCCTCAGCCAGGACTGATTGATTCTTTCTCCCTGTTGTGACTAATTCCATATATTGTCAGAGTACAATATGGAACTATGGAGCCAGTGTAATTCTAATGCACAATAATTCCAAATAACCAAATCCTTTGCCTAAAGCTCTGGTTAGATCTGATGCTTTCTAGCACTTAATTGAAATAAATACCCCAATCCAGTCACTCCCCACTCTCCACAGCCACTGGAATTCCACTGGAGACAGGGATTTGTGTGAGCCTGGGATGTGGCAGCAGCTCACAGGAGCAGCATGGCACGTTCTGAGGTTGTTACTGACAATCTCCAGCACTTCCTAAAGCTGCCTTGGACCATTTTTGGGGATGTTGGCTGGTGTGGCTGGGGGAGTTTGTGGAGGTGCTGGTTTTGCAGCTCTGCTCCACTGTCTCTGCTCACAGTCGTGTGAAGGTCAGTGCAGGACAAGAAGGGTCTCCATGGGGATGGGAATCTGTGGGAATGGTGAGGGAGATGAGGCAGATCCATTTCCTTTCTTTTAAAGGAATTGGGAACCCACTTCTGGCACCTGCCTTGAGCTGGAGGGAAGGAAGAGAGGAGGAGACAGGAGATATTTTACAGCTTTGACCTTTTTGTTCCCCAGACTTGAGACATGATCAGACTGGGGAGGGAAGAGAGGAGCCTGCAAAGCCAGGAGTGGGAGGAACCCTTGGCATTGAGACTGGTTTATAGTCTGGGAAGAGAAGGTTTAATCCTGAACCATGAGGAGGGATGAGATGTTCCATGTCTCCCAGTCTCAGCTGTGCCTCCCTAAATCCAGCCCCTCCCCAGCAGCAGGAGCATCCTCGTGCCAAGAACTAATTGTGACTGCACTGCCACTGAAGGACATTGGTACAGGTCACTCTGGGTTGGACTGGGGCAATTAAAACTGTGCAAGTGGCCAGTAAATAAATGAGAGGGCTCATTGCAGCCTCCAGCACTCCTTCAGTTCTGCTGCACATTTATTGAGGTGGTTCCACATTAGTCCCTTAAAATTACAAATTAATTGTGTGAATTAAAAATACATTCCCAGAGCCCCTGGCAGCAGAACTTGGCTGTGCACCCTCAGAGCCTCTTCCCTGGTGGGTTTCAGTATTTAAATCCAGTGGGATTGTGTGTTGTACTAGGGATTGATGTTGTCCATGGGATTCAAGCAGAAGAACTATCACATCTCACCCTGGCCCAGCCAGCCCTGTGTCCTGTATTGCAGAGGTGTAAAATGTGTGTTCAAATGTCATGAGTTTTAATAGGAATGCTCCCTAATATTTGTGGCACCTTCTTGGAAATGTGTCCTGCTTTTCCTGATGTTCCTGATGTTGTCCCTGCCATGAACATTCAGCCAGCAGGAATAAACCCAGGTGATAATCTTACCTCCTATTTTTCTTCTTTACAGTAAATAATAATAGCCTGCTCATAGCTACTGTTTAGACATTTCCTGGGCTTGAGATGCTGGAATTAAAGCAAAGCTTGAACTATTGGGAGGCTCCTTTTGGGCACAGGGAGCCCAGTGCTGGAGCCAGAGGTGGCACCTTCAGTTTGGAAAGATGAGCCCAGAGCAGGAACTGATCTATGTCTAAACCTGCATCCAGGTATGTGAATAGTTCACTTGGAATGTGTAAATATCTGCTTGAAGGATGTATTTATAGGGACTACAGGCTGAGGTTTGTACTAACCTGGCTTGGTTAAAAAAATCCCCAGTTCTGGTATTACAACAACTTGAACACTGGTTAAAATAAATGCAACTTTTTGCATACAACCAAGCTGGGAGATGAATCTCCAGGTTTTTAGAATAAATGTTACTTTCTGGCAATCACCATATGCTGCCTCTAGTCCTGTTTGGAGTGTAAATCATAACAAGTGTGGATCCTAAAATGCTTTATTGTCTTTTTATGGCCACATACAGCTGCTGTTCCTTCCATTTGTGATTAATTTTTTTAATGGTCCCCCCCTAGAACCTAAAAAATAATTAAAACTAATGAATACTGTGCAGTGACAGGAAAGGAAGGAACATATTGCATCTCTTCTCACTCCCAGATCTGATCAAAGGCGAGTGTGAGCTGGGGACTTGTGACACTGACATTTTGTACTGAGCTGCCAAGCACCTCCTGAGAGCAAAGGATGACTTTGGGGAAGCTCAGGAATCAGAGTTTCCATTGTTTCCCAGGAATAGTGCTGAGAGGGTGGAATTAAAAGCAGGTGAAGCCACAGTTTTGATTTCTTAGCAGAGGCTTTTTAAAGAAACCAACCCAACCTGTAAAGGGCTTTAAGGCAGTTTGTTCCCTGTGTCCTCACCCTGGTTGTAAGAACTGAGATATTCCATGGACTAGGACTGGCCAAAATCGTGGGTTTAATCAAACCTGGTGAGAGCACAACCCCTGGTCAGGTCAAAGCCTTCCAGCCATAGGTGTGTTTGTCCAGCCACGTTGGAGCAACAAGACCTGCAGCTCCTGCCATTTGTTTGTCCCACACTTGACCTGCCCTGTCAGAGCATCCCTGGTGTTCCAGTGTCACCCCAGTACTCCCCAGTGTGACCTGGACTCAAAATCCTGGAACTAAAGCAGAACTTTGGGGTTTGTCTGCCCTCCAGAAACACGTGGGCTTGATCTTGTGGTGGGTTTTGCCCCAGGGCACTGGGGGTTGGAGGGTCTGTGTGTGTTTTGCAGGGGAGCACAGGCAGCTTTGAGCATTCCCTCTCAAATCCCCTTCTCAGAACTACCAGTTATCTGTAAAGGCTGGGATTAAAGAGTGGGGGTGTTGCTGGGCAGGATCTGCCACTCTCTGGCCTTCCTGCAGCTCCCAGTGGCTTTGAAAGGAGATTTGGGGGCAATAATTGACAGCAAAGTGCTGGAGGGGGGGGTTAAAGTGTCAGTGCTGCAGGGGGGAACCTCAAAGGTCCCATTGCAGGGGGGATTGGCCTGGTGTCACCTCCTGCTTCATCCCTGTGTGTGCACAGGAGCTCTTGGTGGGATGAATTCAGTGGGAATTTTCCATGTCTGTTTTTCCCTCTTCCTCCTCCCTTCTCCTCCATTGCAGCTTCACCTTTTCTCCCACCAGATTTCTTGGCCAATGACCAGTTCCATCAATAAATACTGTCCTTCAACCAGAACAGGTTTAATTAAAAAATAAGCAAATAATGGATCGAAGGAATTATCATTGTCTGCAGGACTGGTGGGGGAATAAATTGCCCTCCAGTCAAGTTGCTGGTAGAGCCATAAAATTAATTAAATTAATGTCAGTTTAACGTCTAAAGCTGGATACTATTATTTATTCTTTTATGTCTTATTTTGAATTACTTCTGGTTATGAGAGTTTTAACTGTTTAAGTCAACTTGCTTTGCAAGCAGAATAAAACCAGATCACTTTTTAATTCCCAAAGATTAATTGATTCCAGAGGGAGAAAAAAAACAGAAATGCAAGAATTTCTAAGAATTTTTTATTATAGATAGGAAACTTCCTTATAAGAAATATAATTCCCTATCTATAAGAAAAAAGAGCTGTCAATGGTCAGGATGCTGCCAGTTGGTCACATTTTACTGTCCTGGCTCCTTTTGAAACAAACCTTTGATGTTCACATAATTGCAATTTTCTGCAGCAGGTTCCCTGTGAGCTTCCCCCTGTACAGTATCACGAGTTAAAGTGAACCACATTAAACTGTTGTGGCACATAAAACCAGCCAACAAAGGCAGGCAGCTTTTTTCCCTACCCCCCTGAGATTTATTCTGACAGTTTGCAACCAGATGAAATGGATAATGGAAGTCCCTTGTCACAATAACTCAGTTTAAATGTATTGTTGGATTAATAGACTCAGTTATCCACTCTTCCAAGGAGAAAAATGACTTGTGGTTTCCAATCAGGCCCTCACTCGTGGCATCCCATCAAATTAACCAAACAGGCCAAGTCTGAGCTCCTGGCAGGAGCCAGGCATTTTAGGAGTCGTGTCATAAAAATGAGTTAATTTATCTTTAATGATTTCAAATTGCCATGGTGACATTCCCGAAGGTGAATCCCTGGATTGGTGCCATCACGTGGCCCCGCTGGTTTGGGATGGGAGGTGGGTTCCAGGGTGATCCCATCCCTCTCCTGGGCACAGGGAGGTTGGTCCTGCCTGCCCAGAGCTCAGCTGAGGGATTTCATCCCAGGCACAGGGAACACTTGGCAAAGGGGCTCCAGGGATGGTTTCCTCTGCCTCAGGCTGGTGTGGAGGAGTGGGAGGTTACAGCTGCTGGAACCTCGAGTGGCTCAATTTCCTTGGAGCTTGTGAAGCATTTTGTGTGAATTCCCACATCCATTCCCAGGGAAGGCTGTCCCTGTCCTCAGCCCCCAGGCAGGGAGCACGTTGGCCGTGTCTGGTCATGTCCCTCTTGTCACTAAACAATCTCATGAGATAATTTCACTCTTTGCAAGGCCAGGATTTGGTTCAGTTTGCCATGAGCCAAACACAAAATCCTCACTGGCACAGGGTGCCCAGAGAAGCTGTGGCTGCCCCTGGATCCCTGGGAGTGTCCAAGGCCACGTTGGAGCAACCTGGGATAGTGGGAGGTGTCAAGTTAATTTTTAAGGTCCCTTCCAACCTAAAGCTTTCTATGATGGGAATTTTTAATTGGCTTAACCTTTGCTCTTGCAGTCTTTCCTTTCCTGTTTCCCATCCCAGCTGGATCTCCTCTCTCTCTTCTTCCCACAAACCCTTCATCCTTCATTCCATCTTGTCTTTGTACATCTCCAACTTCCATTTTCTTCAAGAACACAGATACTGTGCCCCTATTTGGGATTTTTTCCTACAAAGTAACCCAGACATTTGGTCCATGATCTGAATTCCTATGTGAAATTATTAAGGCAAGAATTTGGGCAGCAGCAGGTTTGTATCGAGTGCTGTCCCACACTGGGCTGTCTCAAAAACATCTTCTCCCCTTAAACATGTAGGTGCTGTGTCATTTCTGTAAAAGCTCCCCTAGAACCAATTCCCAGGAAGGTCTCAAGGGTTCTCCACGTGGCTGTGTGGAAATTTAACTTCCCAGAATAACTGGAAAGACTCATGCAACCCTCCCTTGAGCAGCAAAACTGCTGAGCACAGCAAATGCCTGAAGCACAGGGGACAGCTTTTATCTTAAACTGTGCCCATGAAACAGAAAAAAGCTTCTGCCTTTTTATTTTTACCCTTAACACATAAAAATAGAAGCACCTGCTGCTTGTTGGGCTCATTAAATATGTCTTTTTATTTTCATAAATCACCAGGGTGGAATTTGAATTATTTACTGGGTAAACTCGAGGCTCCATTAATTGACATTCTGCAGTGGTTTTGTGCATTAGCTTTGGAGCTGTTCCCACCACCTTTTGTGGAGTGCCCACCTGAGCAGGATCCCTCCCCTTGGTGGCTGCAGGGGTTCCCTGAACTTCAAAAGGAGCCTGAAATGTGAGGCACACGCAGCTCTGCTGAATTATGGATCAGCACACAGCCACATCAAACAGCCACAATTATTCACTTGTGGGCCTGTGCAATAGAAATCCCTGCATTTCCTCTCTGGCAAGAAGTGGGGTGGTTGTTCCACGTGCTCCAGAGCAATGTTAGCAGGGTTTGGGGGGATGTGTAAGGTGTTTGTTAAGTGAGGCACTTCAAGCAAAGCTTCACTCTCCTGTAAACCCAATTAGCTCCAGTCTGCCAAGTCAGCTTGACTGGCTGCAAGGCTCTGAATAATTGCTAAACTTGGGTTTTTTTCTCTCTCAGAAATGCCACGAGGCTTTTGTTACCACAGATGAACCTCCTGCCCCTGTCTGAGGCTGCAGTTGAACACAACCCCAGTGTGTCTGGCTGGTGCTGGGTGTGTGGAGCTCAGAGAGGAGCCAGGGCTGCAGCAGTTCCTGGGCTCTCCACATGCTCAGGGATTGTGCCACGAGCTGCACTGGGGGCAGCAGGAGAATTCCCATGGTTTTACTGCCCTGTGCCATCCCAGAGGAAAGGTTAGAAAATGAAATGCTTCAACAATACCTGTGGGAAACGGGTCACCTGCTTTGGGGGAGGAAGCACATGGGATGTTCTCACTGTATTTGTTGGAGTCCAAGAGATGTGGAAAACCCCTCAGATTGCCCTGGAGGGGCTGGGACCCTCACTGGGACCCCAGGAGGACACAGTCCTTGATCTGTGCCCATGGGAAAAGCTTCCAACACTCATGGATGAATTAAAGGTACTAAAAACATAAGTTAGATTATAGTTCAGTTTATCACAGAGGTGAAAATTTGTAATTTTGGGTTTTATAGTATGGATGTAAAAGAAGACAAGATGGAAGATTTTGGGTGTTGTCCTGAATTCTCTTTTCTTCTTCTTGCTCCATGTCCTGCAGTGGAGTTGGCACAAGGACATTGGTAGAATAGATTTGAGGTAGAGGAAACGTGTTAGCAACAGGTGATGGTTATTGGTACAGAATTATAAATATAGGACGTTGTAACAGTTAATTGGATAAAAAAGTCTTTAAAACCTCACTGCAGTCACCATTTCACAGCTTTTGCAGCACATGTTTCAGGGTGTTGAGTCCAGGTACAGGACAACACGCTGGAATTGGGATAAGGACTCAATAAACAAGAGAAACTGGAAAAGCTGTGAGTCCAACTCTTTTATCTGGTGTTGGACTTTGATAGAGGAAGAAAAGACTCCTGTTTGGGAGCCTGGGCTGTGTCATGTATTGAAGGTGCCACGTGCTGCTTCCTGCCAGTGTGGAGGGGGTTTTCCAGCTGGGATGGTGCCAGTGGGAATGTTGGGCTGTGCTCCTGCCTGGAGGGGACAGTCAGGGGCTTGGGCTGTTGGGGGATCCCGTCAGTCCCACAGAACAAGGGACAAGAGGAGAAAAAACAGCCTCAACTTGTGCCAGTGGAGGCTTAGGTTGGACATTCAGGAAAATTTCTTCATGGAAAGGGTTATGAGGGTTTGGAACAGGCAGCCCAGGGTCCCCATCCCTGGAGGTGTTCAGCAAACGTGGATGTGGCACTTGAGGATGTGGTTTAGTGGAGAACAGGGTGGTGGGACTTGAGCTGAGAGGCCTTTTCCTAAGGATGGAACTAGTGTCCATGGGACCCCGTGGATGTGGCACTTGTCCAGGGCTCCTTCCCCTCCCAGGGGATGTAGATCCTCCTGGGAAATCCAGGATGTGTCTCCTAAGGTGGGGAATGTTGGCTGTGTTGATGTATTTGGTTGGTTCAAATAGGACAGACCTTCCCATCTGCACTGGGTTCCCCTTGAATATTTACTTGCCTTTCCTCTGTGCTTGCAAAATATCCCTACTTTTCCCTTTCCCTGGATAGAGCACCTCAGAAGTTGTCAGTCATCCACCACCCATCACTCAGGTTTGATGGACTGTGATTTCTGTTCACGTCCCTCAAGGATGGCTCTATTCCAGTGACATTCCCAACAGTTTTCTTCCTCAAAACTTGCTTTTTAATTTATTTTCCTTCAAGTCTAAGGCCTATAAATTGATATAACACTCTCCGTGATGACCATTGGTGAGAGATGTGACAAAATTTTGACACTTCAAGGAAAAGATTGGATTTTTGCAAGATTTTTATGAGTTCAGTGTTAAATGATGTGTTTTTACACTGACACACTGCTTTTTTTTTTTCCCCAGATATGGCATTATATAAAGTATCACAACATTAACCTGCCAAAAATAATATGTTTGCACTGTAAAACTTAGCTATGAAAATATTTTTACTACAGGGGAAGAAGTGGTTTTGGCTAATTTTATTAGAGCAGGTACACAAGCAAACGTTTTGACAACTCTGAACTGAGTTGCACAGAGGAGGAGTGACTGTGATTCCTGTGATTCCCAGAAGTCAGTGCCACACAGCTCCCTTTTCCTCCAGGAATGGTGGTGGTGCCTCTTATCCCCCACAA
The DNA here is from genome assembly GCA_013390005.1 of Calyptomena viridis. Classification (NCBI taxonomy): domain Eukaryota; kingdom Metazoa; phylum Chordata; class Aves; order Passeriformes; family Eurylaimidae; genus Calyptomena; species Calyptomena viridis. The sequence continues at coordinate 52,736 of WEIV01016286.1, read as the reverse complement.
ACCACTGTGGGGTGGGATGGAGGAGCAGCTGAGACCTGGGAATAGTTCATTATCCACGGGGCAAACTCCCATTTCCTTTAAATAGAAACCCTGGGGAGCTGCAGGACTCCCAGGCACTGGGAAATCCACAGGGGAATTTTAATCTCAGCTCCTGCTGTGGGATAATCTGAAAAAACACATGTACATCCCATTTCTTCTGAAAAATGGAGTGACTGGTCATTGCTGCTCCTGAATGTGGGAGTGAACAACACACCCAGGGAGAGGGGGGTGTCTGCTCACAATTCCCAGCAGTGCAAGGCACCAGGGAGTGCTCAGGAAGGGAGGGACAGTCCCCAAAATAGCCACGAGAGGAGTTTCTGTGGATGGAAGGCTTGTCCCAGGTTGTTGCTGGAAGGGAATTAAAGCCTCATGGCTCAGTTGGATCCTGCCAGACCTTGAGGACGTGGCCATAACAACCTTTGTGCTGTGAGTCCTAGAATTCCAGACTTGTTAAGGCTGGGAAAGACCTCCAAGAGCACCAGATCCAACCTTGGGTCCTCCCTTCCTGCTGGGCAGAGCTCCTTTGCTTTTGCTCCTCAGGGCACCCACTGTTCCTGTTGGTCCTGTGGCATCCAGGGAGGATTTATTTGGAAAGAAATAACAGATTGTTAAGTTTGGGAGGTACCAGACTGAGAAATGCCAGTGTCACCCGAGGGGGTTTGGTTGGCTGTGGATACAGGTTATTTCAGCTAAAAGAGGAGGGACCTCAGTGTCCCCCTGCAGACCATCAAAAATTGTCAAAGGACTGTGTTGGGGGCACAGAAAAGGGTCAGAAAAATGGTTTTCCCTGTGTTATCAGTATCCATTTGGTTTGTTACTCCCCAGGGAGCTGGGCACTAACTCTGGTTTGTCCTTCCTGATGATGCCATTGATCAAAATATCAATCATGGTGTGTGAAACTGCTGGGAAATTGGGATCATTTCAGGAGCTGTTAATGAGCTACAGCTCTGGAATAGAGTCTTCAGAGAAAGGAGAGGCAAAGATAAAGGGATTTTGTAATTTTACCGGTATTAATTAGGTACATTTATTTTAATTTCTGGCAGATTCTGGACTCTGTGTGTGTAAATTCCATGGATTTCAGCTGAGATGCTCAGGACACACCCCCAGGGAAGCTGGTGGGATCTTCTCCAGGGCTGTCTGTTCAGAGCTCCTGCCCCTCTGCAAAGCCAGGAGTGGGGCTCCAGCTCCTGCAGCATCTTCTTGAGGCCTTCGAATTATTTCAAGTTTCCATGGATGAGTTTTTATTGTTTTGCAATTAAAAAGACACTTGGAGCCTGACTCAAGCTGGGCTTTGTGGTGGGAACTGGTGGGATTCACATCTCAGCTGAATTTAGCACACTTGGCTCAGTGTTTTGTGACTAAAGAGCTCTGGGATGGGAGAACATGTGGAAGCTGTTTTAGAAGATTTATAGACATATATTTCTGGTGCTTTACATGCAATTAGGGGGACTCAGCTAAAGGTTCTGCTTTGGCTCATTAAAGTGTGGCAGCTGTAGCTGATCCTCCAGCAATGAACTGCTGCTGTAAATGAGGAAAAGCCCCATCACTGCCCCATTCTGGGGCTGGAGTACCCCTGGATGGAGGGAGCAGACAGGCTCCTGCAAGGAATCCCAGGAATTTCCTCAGCTGGATTTAGCAGCAGGAAAATTGATATGCCCAGTATCTGGAATATTGTGTGTTGGACTAGAAACAGGACTGGAGCAGAGGGAGCACAGCCCAGGCAGCCCTGGATTTGGGCACAGGAATTCTGGCCACTTGGAACCACACAAGGTGTGTTTTTCCTCTCCTGTGGTTGCTGAAGCAGAGCTGTGGTTTGGGGTTCCCTGGGGGTGTGGAGTTTCCCTGCCCTGTGCAGGAGCTCCAGCCTTGCTGTGCAGCATCCCTGGGCTTTTGGGAAATGGAAATCTGGGGACAACGAGGAGCTCTTGGAGAGCTTTGGGGATAGCCAGGGGGGTTGGCTCTGCAGGAAAACCAGCAGGGCTCCAGCCTGGCAAAGCCTGGCCTTGCCATCCCCGGGGAGGATGGACACACTTTGGCCACTGTCCCTTTTAATGGCTCTGCTCAGCTGCAGCTCAGAGCCAATTAATTTTATGAATCCTATTTGTAGCTCATGTTCCTCCTTATATAATCCTCATTTGTTTCAAATGAGCAGAGTGTGCCCCTGAGATTCTAAACATACCTCTTTATTAGAGTTCAAACAGAAACTGTTACCTACAGAAGCTAAACTTAGCAGTGATGTTAAGAGATCCTCTTAAACCCCCTTCCAGGTGTTAGAGAACATGGACTGCAGGGTGCTGGGAACTGCAGCTTTAATGATCTGTTGGACTTATTTCTCCAGGAGGAAGCAGATTACAAACCCAAAATGCAGCTCTTGGTTGGGTGGTCTCTGCATCCCTCACTCCACACGGACTGAGCCTCCCCCTGCCCTCAGGACAGGCTTGGAGGATGTTTCAGGAGCAGTTTGATGCTGATGACACCTGATTTTAACTGCCTTTATCTCTGCTTTGCCACATCCCGTTGTGCTGCTGAGGCTGCTGGATGCCCCAGTCGGGATATTGGTTTCCCACCTCCACAATTCCCTTCACAACCCTGGGATTCATCTACCAAGGATGTTCCTGTACAGCCCCAAGCATGAGAGAACTCAGGTATTGAAGACTTTAATGAGCCAAGCTGAAAAATGTTCAAGTTTCTAATAAGCCCAGAGCAGCAGGAGGAGGAGGAGGGAAGGCACATCCAGGAATTCCAGCTTTGCTGTGTCCCAACCAGAATCAAGGAATGTCAATCCTGCCCCAGGTGACACATCCCTCTGAGAGCTCAGCAGGATTTTACTCCAAATTGTCACTGGGAGAAAGGTCTCACAAATTCTGGAAGGTCTGGTTCTGTGCCATAAACACAGGAAGAGCAGGGATTATCCCTGGGCTCTCCAGTGGGAATTCTGCCCTGGGACAAGCAGGGCTGGGAAAAACTGGTGGTGTGGGGAAGCTGAGGCTGCCCCAGGCACAGGGTTTGGGGAATGGGATTCTTTGAGGAATTTTTGGAGATGTACTTTAGCAAGGTATTTTTACCCCCTCTCCAGCCCAGTTTAAAGCTGGTTGTATGTCTGAAGGCAAATTCCCAACTTCCATGAGCAGCTCTCCCTGCAAAACCTGTTATGGTGACTTAAGTTGCAGGAATGGAGATGAGAAAATTTGCTTTTCCTCTAAGGAACAGGAGGATGTTTGGCAATTCCTCTCCCTTAGAAGCCTGAGGAGGAGGAGGGTGAAGATGAAAAGAGAAGATGAGATGAAAGGGTGGGAATTACCATCCAGGTAAGTCAGGGATGGAACATTGGCACCATGGAGATCCCCCCCAGCTCCTCCAGGCACTGCTGGGAACACTGGGGTCGGGATTGGCAGCAGGTTTCTCTGGGAATGTTAAACCCAGCTGTGGGATGGTGCTCACTGGACATGGAGTGGTGGCACTGATATATTGGATCAGAGGCTGGATAGTCTGAGGTTTAAATCAGGGATTAGTGGAGATGGATAACACAGGGAGGGCTGTCACTGGCCTGGGGAGTTCAGGTGCTCTGGGCTTTGTGGCTGCTCAGAAACTGGGAGTTTGCCCAAGGAATGAATCAGGAAAACATTTGCTGTGGCTCATTCTCCATCCCTTGTATTTTCAGGTATCCCAGCACTGCTTTTCCTGCATTTCTGACTTGGAAAGCATCTGTGCACTGCAGTACCTGTGCCAGAGGTGTGCAGGCCCAGCCTTCCCTTCCCTCTGAGCTTTTGTAGGTGGGGGTGTGGAATCCAGCACAGGTTTTACACAGATTTTACACAGTTTTACACAGATTCTACACAATCAGATGGAGCTTTTCAGCTTGGCTTTATAATCTCCCACCAATGCACCGAGGAGCTGCTTTTCCTCCTGCTCCCACTGGAATGTCTCTGGGTTGGCAGCAGGAAGGTGGTTGTGGCTGTAGCTTTAAGTGAAACCCAAATGTGTCTTTCATCCTCTTGTGTCCCCACAACAACTTAGTCCTACTGTAATTATTAGCATTCTCATTAAGAACAGTTTAGCTGAAAACCAAGACACAAAGACACAGTGACTTCATCAAATCCAGATAAAGCAGGTTCCTAATTCACTTCTATGCTTTGAAATAAATCCTCAGAGCATCAATTACTTTATCTGTTGTAAAGCAATTACTATGAGCCTCCATTGCTCCCCTTTACACATTTTAATTTAATCATTATTTTTGCTTTAGAATACAGGGTAAGGAATTTCACAGTTCCTCAGGAAGAACTAAAGCAGAGAACAACAAAAAATACCCTGTAAAAGCAGAAATTACTTTCTTTTGTAATCAGGTTGATTAGACTCATGTATAATCATACACAGCAGGTGGGAAGATTAACATTTCACTAATTCCTAGTGGTCATTACTGCAAGGAAATTTAATCTGCAGAGTTCACAAGGATTGCAGTTGCATGCTGGCAAAGCTCATTTAAAACCCAGAGCAAAGCCACCACAACTTTGTATTCTGGAATCCAGTTTTACTCAGAACTCTCTTGGCCTGCAGGCAACACACACACCCCAGGATCTTCTACTTAATTGAGAAATAGATTTGTATTGATCATCCCACTTAACAAGCACATCCAGTGCTGTTCCTGCTCTCAGGTGGTTGGTGGGGAATTCAGGCACACCCTGGTGGGTTCAGCTACTTGATAAAATAGGTATTTTTACAGCCAAATGCATTTTTGTGTGTGAGGGCTGTATCAATACACAGCACTGAGAGAGTCACTTCTCATATTTTGATCAATTCAGAATAATTTGCTGAAGTTGAACAACTTCTTGATTTCTTTATACGGAAACAAACTGTGACATAATTATTTTGATCAGATTCCACTTCACTAAGCTGGATTTTACTGATGCCCAGCAGCTTCAGGGAGAAAGTCCTGGTCCTCTGCTACTCCTGCACCTCTAATCTCTGCCCTTCTTGCAGTCCCACCGCAGGAGCCTTTCCCCCATCCCGCGGAGCTGGGAATGCCCGAGGGAATATTGGGCGGGAGGAGGGAGAACTGCTCTGCTTTCTCACTTGGGTGGGGTCTGGCTCAGCTTTAGCTGCTTTTTGTCTCGCAGGAGCAAAGGGAGATGGAGGAGCAGAAAGGAGGGAAGGTCTAAAAGGAACGGGATTTGTGAGCAGGAGGTGGAAGCAGATGCCGAGGGGAGCAGGGGGAGCATCCTCCTCCTTCTCCTCCTTCTCCTCCTCCTTCTCCTCCTTCTCCTCCTTCTCCTTCTCCTCCTCCTTCTCCTCCTCCTCCTCCTCCTCCTCCTCCTTCTCCTCCTTCTCCTCCTTCTCCTCCTCCTTCTCCTCCTTCTCCTCCTTCTCCTCCTTCTCCTCCTTCTCCTCCTTCTCCTCCTTCTCCTCCTTCTCCTCCTTCTCCTCCTTCTCCTCCTTCTCCTCCTTCTCCTCCTTCTCCTCCTTCTCCTCCTTCTCCTCCTTCTCCTCCTTCTCCTCCTCTTCCTCGTGCTTCCCTGTGCTGCACCACCTGGAGATCCCAATGGCACAAACCCACCAGGAAACTGGAGCAGAAAGATGGGGAGGAAAATTTCAACTGGGCACGTTGTGTTGGATCTGAGGGGATTGGAATGGGGGGTTATTCCAACCCAATAACCACGTGTCCCTCCCCTTGTTTTACTGTGTTTGATTGACCCCCAGAGATTTTACTGGGATAACTTTGATGGTTTTACACTCCTTGTCCCTTGCAGGTCCCTGAACTCCCATGGAAACGTGGCTGAGGCTCCAACCTCTGGCCCAGCACAGTCATGCCAAGGCCAGGATTGCTGAGCTTGTACTGGGGGTGAGTAAAATCCAAATATCCTCCTCCTATTGCAAGAGTTACTTCTACTTGATTTCCAAGCTCTGGGTGCAGAACAACAGCCACAAAATAGGAATCAAGGCAAGTGAAGTGGAGCCAAAGCAGGTTAATGGGGGTGTAGGTGATGGACAGCTAAAAATAGGAGTGCACTGATGTTAATGTTGTCTCAGCCTGATGAAAGGGCTGATTTCAGGAAGTTTTCTCATGGAAAGGGTGGTCAGGGCTGCCCAGGGGGGTTTGGAGTGCCCATCCCTGGAGGGGCCCAGGGAAGGACTGGGCTCTGGGCTGGGGGACAAGGTTGGACTCTGGTCCTGAAGGGCTTTTCCAACCTCAGTGATTCTGGGATTGTGTGATTTTTGTAAGTCAGCCTTCAGTCAGTGTCTGGCTCAACCCTGCTCTGGAAGGAGCTCAGTGCTCTGGTTTGATTGTGGCCAAAATACCAAGTAATACATTGCAATGGTCCAATAATTGGGTGTACACAGCACTTAGTCCTCTCTGCCATTCATCATTTGGGATATTTTCGGGATTCAAGGGATGGAATCACCAAGCAGAGCTGGAGGGTTTGTCCCCATGAGGTGCCAGGTGAGCTCCTGTGGGAGAATTTACATCCCACAGGAAACCAGGGGGAGTTTGAACTCATGGAATGCTCTGGATGGGCAAGGGAAGGGCTCCCTCACTCCTGGCATCCCAACCCCATGCCTGGAATGTGGCATGTCCCATCTTTGGGTTAAAGGATGGACAGGATTCCTGTGGGAGAGCACAGAACCAACAGGACAACATCAAGGAATTGACACTACCAAAGGAAACTCAATTAACAAGTAAACTATGAGGCGAGTTAGCACATCAATATTCCCAGTAATAAGTAACTCTGGCTCACCAGAGAGCTGGTCTTTAATGATGCTGCTGTAAAAACAATGGCCCTGAGCTATTTCAGCCCCCATACACTGAATTTTGGCTGACACTTATCAGTTTATAGGCAAGAAAATTTATGGTGTGGAACCGAAATGAAACAGTGCTTTGGACAAGGAGAAATGGATTGCAGGTGCAAACAAGCATGAAATGAAAATCTACTAATGAGTTTCCATTAGCAGCTAAATACATAATCGAATCATTTTTAGCCAACACAGAGCAATGAGAAAATCAATTTATTCCTCCCAAGTACTCCTAAATGGATTGATGCTCTAGAAGAGCTAAGGCTGGTTTTGTCAAGTGAAAGCTCAGCTCTGGATTCAGCTAAAGCTCAGCTCACAGCAGCACAGCATGGCTTGGCTTGGGAGTATGAATAGAATATATTTTCCTTGGAAACCCTAAATAAGGTAAAATACATTTACCAGGAATATCCATTAGTGAAGTAAGACTTGTTCTTCAGTTGTTCTTGAAGCAACAATATCCCAAATTTCCTTCCTTTTTCCCTGAAAAACAGCCTCTGAGTTCTCTTTGCCTGGTGTTTCACACCTTATTCAATTATGGCAAATATTTTTTTTTTGAGGCCCTGGCACAGGGTGCCCAGAGAAGCTGTGGCTGCCCCTGGATCCCTGGAAGTGTCAAAGGCCAGGTTGGAGCCACTGGGACAGTGGGAGGTGTCCCTGCCCATGGCAGGGGTGGATTAGGTGAGTTTTAAGTCCCTTCCAACCCAAACCAGTCTGGGATTCTCTGATTTCTGTCGATATAAAACACACCTCAAAATACCTTGTTTTCATAAGAATCTGTTTATATCCATGAACCTTTTTCCCTGGATAGGGCTGGAATTTCAGAGGCTCGTTTGACTCCATTTATCTAAGGAACTGCCCACAGTTTGGACCCATCTAATGGCACTTTCCCATTGACCCCAGCTGGCTTTGTATCCAACCTTAGTGTGAGAAAATCCAGTATTTCTGTCTCTCTGCAGAACTGGGGATACTGGGATAACCTGGAGAGACCCACAGGGTCTCCCCAAAAGCACCTCCATGGATGTGATGAGCAGGAAAGGGATGACAGGCAAGAAACAAGAAAACTTACTTGGAAATTAATATTTGGGCTTTGTCCAAGTGTTGGAAAACACTCTCTGCCCTGTGCAGAGCCCTCTGAAGTGGATCTTCCTTTAAAACTCTAAATGAGAAACAAATAAAAATTTTATAACCTTCTCTAGCCCCTGCCATAACCCTGTGTATCAGCAGCATCCTTTATCTCCCACCAGCTGGAAATCTCCCATTTTCATTGCCTGAATCACCAGATTCATTCATCAAACATGACAAATGCCTCCAAAACACTAAATCACACCACTCCATCTCAATGGGCTACATAATCATTGTCAGGCTGACAATAAATTGGGAAATATCTCTTTTCCACACTCCAATATCTACAGCTTCCACCAGGGCTGAGAAACTGCAGCAGCAAAGCTGAACCCTAACTCAGGTTGAATTTAAGAATTTTTCAGTCCCTCAAAAATTTGATCAACTCGTGATATTTTGTGAGGCTGATTTATTATTAGAAAAATAATAAAAAAAAAGGACTTTTTTCCTACCCACAGCAATGATTCATGGACTAAGAGACCTTTTTTTTCCAAGAATAAGGTTATATCTGAGTAAGTGCAAAAGTATAGAAGGGAAAAACAGTTTCCTGCTCTCCTGGGGAGCTGCCAGTTCCCTGCTGGATCCCAGAGGTGGCACTGGAAGGGGATGGCAGTATCCCTACAGCTTCCAGAGGAAGGAAGCAGAGCATCCCTTCCCTGCTATGTGATGGGATCCTGAGCCAGTGCCAGGGGACACTGAGGCCACCAGAGCTCAATCCTTGGGATTGCTGGGAAAAAGGGGCAGTTGGGCTGTGGATGGGTGGGGGAAATGCCCTGAGGATCCCACATATCAACTGACCTGGGAGAGCCAGGCAGGGCAAGGTGGGTGGAGAACCTTAATTAGGGAGGTGGTTGGGGAGAGGGAAGTGGTGCTGCCCCAGATAAGCTGGGCTTACCCAGGAGCAGCCCCTGGCCCAGCCTGCAGTGAGCTGGTTTTACCCCCATGGAGTAAAGTGACATTTTAAATCATGGAATGCTTTGGAAGGGACCTGAAAAATCATCTCATCCACCCCTGCCATGGGCAGGGACACCTCCCACTGTCCCAGTGGCTCCAACCTGGCCTTGGACACTTCCAGGGATGGGGTAGCCACAGCTTCTCTGGGCACCCTGTGCCAGGGCCTTACCCCCTCCCAGCCAGGAATTCCTTCCCAATATCCCATATATCCAGCTCTGGCAGGTTAAAGCTGTTACCCCTGTTCTGTCACCCCAGGCCCTTGGAAAAATGTCTTTTTTCCTTTTAAAACACATTCAGTTTAACATGTAGGAATATAAACATTTCCTCTCCAGTGCTGAAAACCCAAATTCAGCAGCCTGGTGCCTGTGTGTGGGATTGCAATGTGGGCATGGAGGAAGGCTTTGTTTTCAGTTCACTCATGAACCTTGATTTTTACAAGTGAGGAATTATGCAGATATTTCCATGCACATCCTCCCCAAAGCAAGGATCCCCCTCCCTGCCCTGCAGCAATTTCCTACATCTCTGCTGGTGCATTTTTCATTTTAACTCGGGTCAAAAAGGAGACTTGCCTGGGATTTTCCCTGTGGTTTTGCCCCCCACTGAAGCTGAGTGTGTGATTTTAGTGTGAAAAAAGATGCTGATTTTGCAAGAATGCAAACCCTGTGCTGACACCAGTGGGAGTTGTGGATGTGCAGTGATTAAAGACCAAAGCCACTGGTGGGAGTGCCTGGGATCAGCCTGGGATTTGGGAATGGGGTGCTTAGCAATGCAACTCTGCCTTCTAAATTAGGGGCATCTTAGGGGGACCAAACCCCAAACCCTGAGCTCCTGAATCACTCCAGCAGCACCACCTTGGCCTCCCCTCCGGGTTCCCAACCTCACTGTGTGGCTTTTCCTTCTGGAAGCTGAACTTCCAGAGAAACCCCCTGCAAGAGGGGCTGTCTCAGGGCTAAGGGCAGGAGGATCTCGAGCTGCCATGGCTGTGGGTAACCTGCACTTGTGTTTGTTCCCCAACACCATCTGATTTACTCCAGGGATAAATCCAAGGTGGTGTATAAACATTTATTTCCTCGACAGCCTGGTTTGCTGCAAGAAAAATGCCCAAACCTGGGACCTGTTATGGCAACTGACAGGTAAAAATTCAGTGTCTTCAGACTCAGTGTGTACAGGACATACAATTGTAACACCTGAGCAGTGAGAAAACACAGGTCACAAACCCACAGCCACCTCCTGGTACTGCAGGGACACTGGGGCTGCCCCTGGGGACAGGGCTGAGGTCAAACCACTGAAACAGCTGGCAGTGGGAAGGACCCAAAGTAATGATTCTTGCAGCCTAATTGCCCCCCAGACCAGTTTTTAACCCTCTGTCTGATCCAGTTTTACCTGAAGAGAGATGTCAGGAAGTTAAAGCTGAGCACGAGGCTCCTTTGATGTGGAGGCAGCAGGAGTTGGGCAGGAGAGGGTTTTCCCAGCTGGGAATTACAAAGAACATCTTGATTCAGGGGAAGGCTTTGCACCAGGACCAGCACAAAGGCTGAGCATCCTGAACATCCCCCAGGGTGCTGCTCCAGGGGTCTATTTCCAGGCTGGAGCTTTGTTTCATTCCATTAGGATCAGAATTGGGAGCTGGGGGTCTCTGGTGGTGCCACCCCAGGAGCTCTGGCAGCTCAGGCAGGTTGTCATTCACAAGTGACAACCTGAGGGGCTCCTGTGCCACCAAACATCAGGGAGGAAGGGCCTGGCAGCTCTTCCCTGTGTCCTGTTTGCTGGCAGTGGCTCAGGAGTAGGAGACATGGACCATGGGGGTGCAGGGCTGCTCCAGACCTGCTGGAACACAAAAATCCCTCTGTGGGGCTTCAGCAGCACTTCCCATACAAAGAGTATTTTGGAAAGAGCAGAAAAATGCTTTGTGCAATTAAAAATATCCACAAGGGCTCGGGGTGGTAGAAGGTAAAGAACTAAGTGACCAAATCAGCTTTTTCTTCTTGGAAAAGATCCCTAATCCAGGTGTTGTTGGGTGTCTTGTCTTTCGGGAAGCTCCATCCTGCCCTTCCTCAGCTGCCTGGGTTCCCTGCACTGCCACGCTTCATTTATCCAAATAATGGTCTTTTGAAGGAAAATGCCCCTTTGCTGGAGGCTGAGGAAAATGAGGAATGAGGGAAAGCAGCAGCTGGAAGTTTTCCTGGGAGCTCCTGCAGCCCTGGGAGCTGCTGGCTCTGCACATCCTGCCAGGGGGGCTCCAGGCTCTGCCTCTTCCCTTCCAAATCCCACCAACACTGCAGGATGAACCAGGAACCTGGATTTAGTCACATTTCCACAAGCAAACCAGTTAACCCTGGGATACAAAGCTGTTTTCCACACTGGCAGCCAGATGCAATTCCAAGTGGAATTGGGATGAAGGAGATGGTGCCTGTGAGTGCCAGGTTTGGGAAGCAGTGGATAAAGGATAAAGGATAAAGGGACTGTTGTCCCTTAGAGGTGCCCAGAGCACTCACTCTGTGCTTCCTGGATGTGTCTGATCCTGGGGATGTGCTGTGCTCCTGCCAGTGCCAGCCAGGACCACTGGGAATGTTGGGAGCTGCTGGGCCCTGATGGGCTGGAGGGAAAAAAGGGATGTACTTTGGGGAAAGGAGATAATGCTGCTGCTTTTCCTGTTTTCTGGTGTTTTCCTGGTCTCAGGAGTGATTCTCCACTTCAGTGAACCCTCTGTGTTGGCTTGTGGAGGGAGAAGGATTTTCCAGGAGGAAAGAAGGGAACAAGGAGTTCTCCTTCCCAAGCACATCCTGGGAGCTCAGTGGATTGCACATCCCTGATGAAACCCCACAGTTCACCCCAAAAATAGAGTAAATGATTTTCAGCTTACTGGAAATGGTTAATGGGTTTAGATAAAATGGGTTGAATAGTTGTGAACAACAAGGAAAGAAAATGATGAGAAAAAACCAACAGCTTTGAGATGTTTCTGACTTTTATCTGAAAATACAATCATTTCACAGGTAGCTGAAAAAATGCATCTTGGAGGCTGTAAAGGACTGTAAAACCTAACTGGGCTGGACAAAAAATACTAAGTCACCTTGAAGGAAATTTTTCAAATGTTTAGTCAATGAAACTTTTTTTTTCAGCCCAAAAATATATTTTAATGCCATTTTCCTTTACATTCTTTGGCTACAAAGTGAAAAAAAATGATGATTGTTTTGCAAATCCATCAAACTGCTCCCACCTGCACCAGCAGTTCAGAATTTACTCCCAACTTAACCAGCTCTGTTCAGATTCAATAAAAAGGTAAAACTCTCCTATAAGCTTTTTTCTTTTTTAATCCTGCTCCCTTTTTTTTGAAACCTGGAAGGCACATAAAATGCAATTCTCAGCAGCAGGATGTAATTGGGAGGAAATGTAATAGATGGTCTGTGTTTCTCTTTGAAGTTGCCATTGATCAGAGCTGCTGAGATGGTTTTTCTAATCCATAACTCAGAAACAGGAAGGAATTGTCACTTTATTCTGTGGGTGTATGTGGTTCACCCCCTAAGACAACAGACCCTGGGCTCCTGAGTGACCTTTATTCAGGTTTTTTCTGGTGTAAAACGGGGCAGAATCAGGACCCAGGTGAGGGGTTTCTGGAGTAGGTTTTTTCCACATTAAGGAAAACAGCAGCGGGTTTGTGATTTCTTTTTTATGGCTGAATTTGGTGTAAGAAAACTCCATCTCGTACCTTCTGCTCCCAGAATGTGCAGCTGAGCAGTAATTAGGAGATGATTCCCCCTCCTCCTCACTGGAGGCAGCTTGTGTTGAATCCAAACCTTCCCAAAGAGGGAAAACCCATCTGTGCCACCTCTTAGGAAAAGAGGATTTTTTTTAGTTGAACCTCCATGTAATAACTTGTTTCCATAATGAAGGCACTTAGTGGGATGAATTTCCATGCCCTTAATTGGCACAGCTCTGCTGGCAAACCTGCAGGTGGGAAGAGCAGCTCTGGGATCACGGATGCAGAAATCCCTCTGGGATTGTGGATGTGCAGGAAAAATGTCCTGCTGTTTAAAGTGCCACTTGTACTGACAAAGCAGGTCTTGATCTCTTTGCATTTCCTGATCTCAACAGAAAACCAGCTGTCCTTGGGAGGATTTTCCAAAGGGAAAACACTGGAGACTTTGAGGATCTCACAGAAATCACTGCTGGGTCCAGGTGAGTTCTGGATATGGGGAAACCTGGACACTGGAGACCCCTGGCTTGGAGACAATTCCTGGTGCCAGAAACACAACTGGGGCTGTGACAGGGAACTTTTTATGTTCTCCTGCCCTTCCCTTGTCTCAGACATGGAGCAAAAGGGGGAACACAAACCCTGGGAGGAGGTACCTGAGTTCCTGACTCTGTTTTGAGAAGAGAGAGAGGGAAAAATTATAGTCCTGAGTGAGGAAATGCTGCTGCTCCAGGATCCAGAATAACAGTAATTAATGAATAATGAGGAGAGTTGTGAAGAAAATGAATTTTTCAAGGGGTCTGAAGAACCCATTTAGAGCTGAGGTGTGGAACTGCAGGCACAGAACTACAACCTTCCTCTGAGTGCTCACACACAGCACAGGGACCAGGAGGTGGGTAATTAACTGCTCCTAAATTACCCCTTGCAGCTGAGCTGGGGCTCCTGAAGTGGTTTGGGAGGGCTGATCTCCACTGGGTTGTCCTGGCTTGAAGAAAAAGAAGGAAAATGGTGATTTGTTGTACCAAACTCTCTCCTTTTTAAGGCCGATGTATTTGTGATGTGTTGTCCTGCTTTTACATCTCTGCCAAGCTCGTTGGTTCCCATCTAATAATTCCTCCAACAGCCTTTTGGGTGGTGTTGGCATCTATTTTGGCCCAGAATTCCTCATCTCCTCCCTTTGGGAATCCTTTAAGATCCTCCCCATGGTCAGACACTCAAGGCAGTGTCACAGAGCACAGTCCAAAGGGAGAGGAAAACAATTAAATATCCATCACCAGCAGGTATTTAGATGAGCCTGGATTTCTTAATGGTTCATTTCAACCTTTGAACAAAATTAAATGTTGGTTTCCTCTATGTTTAAAGAAATGCCTGTTTTGGGTTGGGAGCTGCCCTGCTCCATCTGTTCCTTGGATGGTTTCACTCCAATACAATTCCAATGCAGTAGGAATGTGCTTTTTGTGGCACCACAAGTGAGGATCCACACAAACAGATCTTTGTTACCTCCAGGACTTGATGGAAAGTCAACTTTCAAACTCAAATTTAATGATTTAAAGGTGCTGCCACACCTCCCACTGTGGCACTTACAGGATGGAGTTTTGGACCTGCTTCTTCCAGTGCTCCTGCACAGCTGGAAGGTGTGGAAGCTGGAAGTGCTGCTTGTTCCAAACCTGTTCTAGCAATCCCAGGACTCAGCCTGTGCCATGCTGAAATTCCCATTAATGGCTGAAATTCCACTTCCATCCCATATGGGATGATGGGATGATGGGAGCTGGTCTTGGGCTCTTGGCAGTTGTTCCACTCCCATCTTGAGAATCTCATTGAAAATCAGGGCCTGGGAAAACCAAAACTGGAGTTTGTGTCTGGCCACATGGTAAATAGAGGCAAAATGAGAATAATGAGGGGGAAAAATGACTAAAAAGAAGATATTTGCATATTCATCAGCCTTTAGAGGAGCTCAAATCCTGGTTGAGTCTCTGTTGATGGAGTTGACATTGGAATTCTGAGGAGGATTTCCTGGTCTCAACCCCTCACAGGTGTGGGGTGGGAATGGTGGGGGGCACAGGGTGACCCCCTGCCCTTGGGAATTCCTGGCTCCAGAGCTTTTCCAGAGGCAAAATTCCCAGGCAGTTCCCACGATTCCATATTGATCAGGGCAGCAGCAGCACTTTGGTTTGTGCTGAACAACCCAGTGTTTGGGACTGAGACCTGTGGGAGCCAGGGAATGTCGTGGAGCAGGTTGGAAAGAACAGGCTGTAAATTGTCCAGGAATTCCTGGTGTGGTGAGCATGGAATGTCAGGGAGGAACAGGCCATGCAAATCCCAATGGATGTGCTGACAAATATCCTGCTGGATCCCTGGAAGTGTCCAAGGCCAGGTTGGAGCCACCTGGGATAGTGGAAGGTGTCCCTGCCCAGGGCAGGGGTGGCACTGGATGGGCTTTAATGTCCCTCCCATCCAAACCATTCCAGGATTCCCAGGATTTGGATTGGTATTGGTTGGGCTGATGGTTGTCAGCAGCAGTTCTGGGCAAGGAGGAGCAAAGGAAGAACAAGGAGGCTCTGGAATGACAGTATTCCCATTCCTCTGTCCAGCACAGCAGCCAGTGCTCCAGCTATTCCAGAATTCCTGCCTGGCAGCAAGCCAAGCATCCCAGCACCACTGAATTCACAATCCCAGTGGGAATGAGAGCCAAGGCACTGGCACAGGTAACGGAGGGGACTCTCCAGTCAGTAGATATGGTTTCCAGAATTACTTAGATCCCTGTAAATCCTGGTTGTCCCAGATTCCTGAACTCATGGATTCTCCCCGTGCCAGTGTCATGTTGCAGTCCAAGGGCAGTTTGTCCTTCAGGAGGAAGGTTCCTGAGTATTCCAAAGTCCCAATTCCTCCCTTTGTTATCCAGGGAAGGAGCTGGATGCTCCCTGTGCTCCAGCTGGGAATTTGGGGAAGGTTTGGAGGGGAAGGTGGAAAACACGAACTGTAAGGAGAAATTTGGACTGACACTTGACAGCTTCTCTGTTTTGTAAATTCTAGAGGAATTTGAATTGCATGATGTGTTTTCACTTGCAAATGTTTCAGACTTGTTATTTTTCCCTTTTTCACATATTTTCAGCTCCTACCATTGCAAAATATTTTTTTTAACAAGCAGAGAGCAATATCTGAGGAATAATTCCCTTGCAACAGCAGCCTGCTTTTGCCTGAAGGCAAAATAATCCAGAAGATGCTCATAGTTTTAATTTCCAGTGGTGTAAGAGCTGGTGCTTCTGGAAAGGTGTGATCTTTAAACCTGGAGTAAACTCAGCTGCCTCAAGCAGAGCTCAGTGGGAGCTCCAGGGTTGTTAGAGCAGCAAAATATTGGAGCTGCAAGATTGTTTGGAAATACTTTGTGGAAGAGCAACTGGAGTCAAATAAGCAGATGTTAAACTGAAAGGACTGCAGTGGGATTTGGTCCTGGGCTGGTTTGTGCTCAGGAAGGGCAGGAGAAGCCAAATGTTTGAGGAGGGCTGGGAGGGAATATCAGACAACAGCAGGAGATGTTTAGATAAATAAACAACCTGCTGAGGGCAAGGATTAAGGGATCAGTGGGAGAGAGATGTACAAAGAAATGAAGGGGGAAAAAAGGTTTGTAATGAAATGCTGAGAGGATCTGGTCAGCTCCTGCCAACTGGATTAACCTCCATCCCTCAGGGATCAGCAGCTCTGGGACTGTCCCAGCTCCTGGGACAGGGATGTGCTCGTGGGCAGCAAGAGGCTCCTCCAAACTGGAGATGGAAAACACAGATTAAATTGAAATTCATACATGTTATAGTGGGGAGGAGGGGAGAAGGAAATGGGCTTTTTTTTTCTTAATGCCAGCTGGTGCCTTGTCTTCCATGGAAGAGGAGGAAGAGGAGGAGGTGAAAGGAGAGGGAGGAGGAGGAGGTTTGCTCTTCCATGGGAGAGGAGGAGGATGGAAAGGTGCTGAGGAAATGATTGTATTTCCTGCCATGGTGTGCTGGGGGAATTTGACCATCTCTAGACAGCAGCCAAAATGTCTTTGCAAAAATTCTGTGCTATCCTGGTGAAAAAAGTCAGGAGAGAGTTGTGTGCCCTTGGAAAGGAACTGGGATGAAATGAGTGTGGCCTTTGAAGGTCCTTTGAGGGCAGACAAGGTGAGTGGAGCATCCCAGCTCTGCATCTGCTTTGCACAGGGACAATCCCCAGTGCTGCCCTTTTTCATTGCCCTCCATGCAGGAAATCCTTGGATACCCAAACTAACCAGCATCTCTTGTCCTGCCATTCCCCAGAGATGTTCCCAGTGTGTGGGACCCCTGCCCACCTCAGCAGCACTAGTCCCCCCAGAGATGCCCCCCCATCTGCTGCCTGCCTGGCTTTGGCAATCACCTCAAAAACCATTTCAGTGGGAAAAGCACCATTTCCTTCCTTTCCCCGACTGGAGCTTTCCCGTTAATGGCCCCCATTTCCATTTCCATGTGCAGTATAAATCCTGCTTTAGCTTTGTGGGATGTTCATTGGGCTCTGTGGGGTATTGTGGAGTTATTCCACTGCTGCTGAGAGCATTTGGAGCCCTTCTTGTTATTTGTCTTTATTCTGGGGAATGAACACGTGGCATTTTCTGCCTCTTGTACCGACAGAATCCCCCCCAGCAGCAGAAATTAGTGCAGGGACAACAGGCAGGGGTGGAAACTCCCTGTGAAAATGCCACAGTGGCTTTTCTGAAAGGACAGTGTTGACACTTTGGGTTTGCATGATCCAGAGCACTGTGGGGTGCTCCAGGGAGCAGAGTGTGGGATGAGGGAATGCTGGGGCTGCCTCTGCTCCTCAGCTTCCCAGCACTTGTTTCTCTGGATGTTCTTTGTCCTGGAGATCCCCCCCCATTGGCACTGTTGCTCCTCTCTGGTGTTTTATTTGGGAAATGGAGCTGCTGTCCAGTGTGCTGGGGAATGTGATCCCATCACTGTATTGAACATACCCTTGGATAACATTTAAATATGGAATGGCAAAGCAAGCTGTGATAAACCTCTCACAGCGAGGAGAGAGCAAACTCATTTACAAAAGTACTTCAGCAGGAATTAAAATGAAATTTCCATTTGCCACACTTCCACCCTGATCCTTGTTGTCATTAACTGAATCCCAACCCCATTTGGTATTTCAAACTTGAGTAAATCATTGTGTCTCCCAATTAACTCCCATATTCCAGACAACATAATGCAACTGATTTCATCCAACTCTGTTGTTTAATAAACAGCCAAACAATTCTTTATATCTGAGCCACAAAGAAATGTGCAGTTATGGGATATTGTGCAGGCAGTTATGGGCACAAAGAAAATTACTGCAAGGAAATTCATCTTGGTGTTGGTTTCTGAGCTCCCCCTGTGAGGGATGGGCACAGGCAGGGGACGAGCTGCTGTCCCTGTCACACACAGCAGTGTCTGCAAGGACAGAGTGTTGCACTCCTGTTCCAAATCCCTGGCATTTTGGCTGCCTAAGCAAAGGCACTGCGGGGGGCACTTGGATGCTCAGCAGCCCAGAGGGGGCAGGGGATGTAGCAGTGACTATGAAATATGGTTATTTCCATCAAAGAGACAGGTCTGGGAGCTGGGATGCTGGAATGGCAGTGGGAGACAGGCTGGAGGGCTCAGTGTTCCAGGATCAGCCGTGGGCATGTGCAGAGAGCCCAGAATTTAGGGAATAAGAGCTCTCAGAGTGATGTGAGCTGAACAATTCTGCAGTCACAGAACTGGGGTGCTGAATTAGTCAGTGTTCCAGAGAGAACGTGGCTGTAGGGGCACAGTTCTGCTCCTGGTGGCCCAGCAGAGGCTGTGGGCAGCCACAGGGAAGGGCAGTGTGCCCCAGAGAGGGTTTTCATGGATGGTTTCTCCCTAAAAGTGGCAATTTGCTGGTACAAGGTGGCCAGAAGGTGTGTGAATTCCCAGGGGAACAGGGACCTGTGTGGTGCCTCTGCAGGACAGGGCTGAGAGGTGCCAGATGGCCTGTGAAAGGAGCATTAGCATTGAGGAAATGCCATTCCTCGGGATTTCTCACTTGGATATTCCCTCCAGGAGAGTTGGAGCACGTGTGCAATGAGGGAGGAGAAAGACTGTGGTGTCACTTGTCCCAAAATCCCAGACTGGTTTGGGTTGGAAGGACCTCAAAGCCCATCCAGTGCCACCCCCAGGGACACCTCCCACTGTCCCAGGTGGCTCCAACCTGGCCTTGGACACTTCCAGGGATCCAGGGGCAGCCACAGCTTCTCTGGGCACCCTGTGCCAAACCTGTTATCAAACTGATTTCCCTTGAGTCTGGAATTTCAGCTCCCGTGGCCTTTCCAGAGCAGAGCCCTTGGGATGAACTGGGCTAAATCCATTCCAATAAGGAGTGTCTTTGAGGAAAACAATCTCCTCCAAGGATTCCTGGAGCAAGCGAGGAAAAAACCATGATCCCTTGAAGTCTTGGCTAACAACTGACCTGGAGCTGGGCTGTGGGATGTGGGTTCCAGCTTTGGGATGGAGGTTCTGGTTGGCATCACCCCCAGTCAGGAGCATCAGTCTGAGCACCACGAAAATCCTTCTGCTCCATTCGATACCCGACAGCAAAAATGGGCACATATTCCTGCAGGGAGGAGCTCCTTACTTCCCGAGCTGAGGGAAGGCATCAGCAGAGGCAGAACACAAGCAGGGCCATATTGGCAAAGATGAGGAGTTAATTTCGTGATGAATGCTCTGATGTTTTTCCCAGACGTGTTTGCAGAGCCATTAAAAGCCGCGTTTCCAATCTGATACACATTATGCTGCTTCCACACGGAATAATGCAGTGGATGGCCCTGGATGGCTCTGCAGGGCTGTGTGTCCAGGGCTGCTCTGCCAGGACACTCGGGAAGCAGCTCGGGCTGAGGGCTGTTCCCTGGCTCTGTGTGCCCACCAGCATTTGGGACCGCATGAAAACATCCCTGAATTAGTCATGACATTTGTATTTTTAAAAGACTCAAGCTCAGGCAGCATTTTCAAACCTGAATCATGATTTTAGGTGATTTCTCTCTGCATGGATGCCCCGAGCTGCCTGAAAATTGTCTGTTAAAGCTGCTGCAACTCCTGTCTCTAATGGAGGTGCTCACGCTCACTAAACTGTTTGGCAAACACTGGCTGTCGTGTCTCATCCTCCCGATTAAATTCCATATTTGCATTTCCTTGGATATACAAGGAAAAAGCAAATCAGCAATGAACAGCACAGTTAGAGCAGGAATAACCCAACAGGGATAGAGGAAGAACTGCTGGTCTGGAGATGACAAACTGCAGTGCCAGACACACCCAGCCCTGTGCAGGAGAGCATCCCACACCCCACAGAGCATCCCACGTCCCACAGAGCATCCCACGTCCCACAGTGTGTCCTGCATCCCACAGAGCATCCCACATCCCACAGAGCATCCCACAGTGTGTCCTGCATCCCACATCCCACACAGCATCCCACATCCCACAGTGTGTCCTGCATCCCACAGAGCACCCCACACCCCACAGAGCATCCCACATCCCACAGAGCATCCCACATAGCATCCCACACCCCACANCACAGAGCATCCCACACCCCACAGTGTCTCACACCCCATAGAGCATCCCACAGTGTCCTGCATCCCACATCCCACAGAGCATCCCACATAGCATCCCACACCCCACAGTGTGTCCTGCATCCCACATCCCACAGAGCATCCCGCACCCCACAGTGTATCCTGCATCCCACATCCCAGAGTGTCCCACACCCCACAGAGCATCCCGAGCTGCCTGGGGGTCCCCAGGCCACGTGGGGGCTGCAGGAAGAGCAGGGTGGGTCTGGCTGGACCCCAAATCACTCCCTGCCAGGTCCCCCTGGGGATGCACTGAGGGACACAAACACTCCAGCTTGGAATGACTCAAGTGCTGTGAGGTTTTTCTGGTTTTGTCCTTTTATTTCCTCAGAAGGATGTGAGTAAAAGGTTTGATATTTTAACTCTTGGCCTCACATTACCTGGGGAAATGCAGCAGATGAGCTCAATCACATCACGGACAGGAGCAATCTCCAGTGTGCTTTGATGGGGGACATTGACTGAAAATGTTTGGCTCCGATGGCTCTTAAGAAATTCACAGCTCATTTCCAGTCATTAAAATAATTAGTGCTGTGCTGTGACTCCAGGGCCCTCAGTGAGGGTGTGAGCTCCCAGCACTGGGATGCTCCCATGTGATCCCAAACCCTTCCAGAGGACTGGTGAGAACCAAGGGAAGGCAGGGCTTAAGTGGCTTTGAGGAGCTGGGCCCTGCCCTGACCAGAAAACAAAAATAACCAACCCTTTTGTTTTAATAAGCTGCTCTTACAGTTCCATAAATAAGTGATTATAGGATTGAGCCAAACCCAACCACTAAGGATTAGGTGTAACTCATGAGTTCAAGCAAAATCCTTAGTTTTATTGGAGTTAAGGGGAGAAAGTTTGCTCTTTGCTGGATCACCTTCACTCTTTATAGAGTTCTTGGAAATGGTGAGTTCAGGTGAGCAGGTCAGGCTCTATAATTGTTCTTCTCTTTCTATACTATTTCTGCAACCTGTTCTTAATCTAAAAGTCTTTAATCTTTTTGGAAAAAGCAAAGAGATGTTCATGTAATTCTGGTGTGAGCAAAATCTTGAAGGTGTTTCTGTCAATACACTTGAAATGGGTAGAATTTGGCTGAAGGGATTGCTGAGGGTGAGCAAAGCTGTGCCCTGCATTGGCAGCTTGGACTGAGGTGAGGTTTGTAGGGCTGGCCAATATTTGGGATGTGTTAGGAATGGGAGATCAGGGGCCTCAGGAGCATCTGTGGGGGCTGGAAACCTCTCAGCTGCTGGTTTGAACCCAAACCAAAGGGGAATCAAGGTGAAAAGCTCTTCAGCTGCTCCATGACAAGGCAGGACCTGGGGGCAGGATCCACATGGGACAAGGGGGAATGGCTTTAAGCTGGAAGAGGGTGGATTTAGACTGAGTTAGGAAGGAATTCCTGGTTTCCCAGAGCAGCTGTGGCTGCCCCATCCCTGGGAGTGCCCAAGGCTTGGAGCACCCCGGGATGGTGGAAGGTGTCCCTGCCCAGGGGTGGGAGCAGATGATCCACTCACTTTAAAGGGATCAGAAGAGTTGAGGTGTTTGGGTAAGTTTTCTTTCACTATTCCCTTATTTAACTTTGATCAGTGCCACTCACTGGAGTTTTAGAAAACCAGACTGTGAGTGTGTTAGTGACTGGAAAATCAGAAGCAATAAAAAAGGCTGTTGAGATACTTCTGCAACAATGAGGGAATTTGCAGAACAGCTGTAGTTGAGTAATTATGAACAGAACCCTTGTTTCCACTGAATAAATCTATATTAGATTATTCCCTCATTATAAAGATGATTTAAAAGACAAAAGCTATAGAATAATATACACTGGAAGATGCATCTATTTCCAAAGTCCCTGGAACCATACTGAAATGTTGGGAGTTATTACCTTTTCCAGAGCTCAGTGTAAGCCCCAGAGCTGACACTTCAGATAAGGACATGATATAGTTCAGCCCTAAAACTCTTAACAGAAAATACATCAGGACTTACTGTAAAATTTCATGGAGGATTAGAGAAAATATTAAGTCAATAGTGCTTTAGTTATTAAGGGCTTTTAAGGTAATCAATACTCTCCAGCCATGTTAGTGCCTGCAATGATAAAAGATGCCATTAATATCCAACTCTTCTTTTTTTGGGTATATTTATGTATATCCTTTCTTTAGTCACTCCTGCTAAAATCAATAGTGATACAAAGAATATGGTTATTTTTAAAATGTCATCAATATTGATTTTCCTTTAACTGCCAGTTTCAAGTGGAACTTGATTTCAGGAGAAACCCTTAGTTTTTCCTACAAAAGCATTACCAACCACCCTCAATCTCTGGAGTCCCCCTGCCTTTGCTTGTGCTGGTTTTCACTTTTAGCAATGTGCTAATGCAGCAAAAACTGTTGTGGGATTAATAAATCCTAAAAATAGGATTAATGGGATTAATTCTAAGAATTCTTTAGAGTTACATGACATTTTATGTCCTCAAAGCCTTGCACAGATGTTAATTGAATTTAATTGATATCATTCAGTCCCAAAATTACATGCATGGAGTTATTAATGATTTAATTATTTTGTCAATGGAATAGATTCTTTGCCTTTGAGTCTGTTTCAGACAATAGAGACAGTCATCCAGTGTAGAGTCCTCTGGCTGAATCCTTTTTATTCAGTTGGTCAAATGGCAACATTTCCCATCCTTTGGAGCAGCAGAGCTCTGGAATGTGCTTTCTTTTGTCTCTCATAGTAATGTACTGGGTTTTCCTGTGTGTCCAGGCAGGGATTTGCTTTAAAACTCTGGTGATATCTCGGGGTTCATCTCTGCAGTTCCTCAAACCTCTGATTTCTTTGAAGGCATGTCAGAGTTTCACTAAGTCCAACCACAACAGAAATATTACAGATGTGTCTGTGTCTCTTCACCTGTCACTGCCTTCACTCCACAAACTACTCGGAGTAACAAGTGAGGACACAAAGAAATCAATCCCCCATGCCAGAGGAATCGGGGCTGCCCCTGCTCGTTGTGTCTCTGGGAATTAAAGGACTCCAATTCTCTCTGAACTAAAGGCACACTGACTCATCCCACCTCAAAGTGCCTCCTCAGGCTGGAGGTGTCCCTTGGGACAGTGGGACGGGGATTTTGGCAGCTCCAGGGAGCCAAACACTGCACTAAGTGAAATGAATGTCTGCACCGTTTGTAACTCAGGGAATCAGCAGCATCGCCACGGCAGGGGGAGCGGTGGGAGCTCCGAGGGTTTGCTGGGCATTCCCTAAGGACAGGGGATCGCTCCCAGCACCTCTGCTTCCTGGGGCAGCTTCCTGCCTTTTCCCAGCTCCCAGGGAAGGGCAGCTGTGTTTGCTCAGCTTCCAGCGAGTGCTGGGTGCAGTGGGTGCATCGGAGAGGAGACACTCAGCTCTCCGGGGAACGCACAACTGCGCTGTTCGGCTACATCTCAGTGACACTGCACTACATTTGTGTCTGGTTTCCAACCCATCGCACGTTCTGATGGGGTTGGGGACCCGGACTCTTCCAGCAGTTGCCAGCTGGAATTTCCTTTGGGAATTTCCCTTGGGAATCAGCTCCCAGATACCTTAAAATCAGCAAAGCTGTTTCACATACAAGTTGTCCCTTTCTGACCCATTCTGAGAGGATGGAAGGAGGTCTCTCAGGTTTGAAAAAGAAAGAAGCTCCTTAAAAATATCCCTGACTCCACTGCTTTCAGAATCAAGGCTCCTTTCTCTAACCCAGCCTTCTTCAACCCTCAATAAATAAGGCATTAAAAGGGAATTACTCAATTTTGCCCTTGATAAAATGACTGGTCAGACCCTAAAGATGAAGGCACTGAAAACATGTCTGGTCAGGCCTTTTTATTTCAATCTGTACTTATCTGGGGGGAGAACAATCCATAAAGAAACCACAAAAACACAGCATTTACTGCCCTCCCCCAATACATCACTGGTAAAGCTTTTGTTCCAGCTTTCCAAAAGGCCATTTAGCTTAATAGTCCTTCCCATTTTTCATTTCCTTCTGTTACAGGTTCTGGGGGATGATTTGCAAAAGAACAATGGAATGACATTTTACCTGACTTTGGAAATTAATTCCCAGCAGTCTCACACCCTTTGTCCCTTAGATTTGCCTCCCATAACATGGAATGGATGGGAAGATCCCTTAAGAAAACAAGAGGAAATTTAAAATGGGAGAATACATCCAATTTTCCATCCAGCTTTTCTAAAGCCATTAGTAAATTGTTTGTATGTCCACATTAGGAATAAAAGATTAATCAACTAATTGAATTTTCACAAATTTAGGCAAAGACAAAATGAATTGGCCTCCATTTTAGTGTAACTAAATGCCAAAAAAATTACATGTACAAAATACAGTATTTAAAAACCACTCTGAAGAAAACATGTATAGCTGTTGGACACATATTTACACCCTACAATATTTGATTTCCATGAAACAGAATGAATGAAAAAGGGGGGAAAATGGGTATTTACCTGGCAACTTGAGTTTATAAATCTGTGTCTCAGTTTGGTTTTGCTATTCTTATTTGGCATTGATCATGACAGGTCATTAAATGAAGGTCAGTTCTTGTGGAAGAGCTTGTTGGCTTCTTCAGGGTCTTAAAACTTGTGAAGCATGAAATCAGTGACAAATGTTGAGTCAGTGGTGGTGTTGTAAAATGTGGAGCTTACAGTGATTCAGAACATTGGAGGAAATCAACTGTTTGGTGCATGGCCCACAAAATATGATCTATTGCTGAAAATCTCCTTAAACACTCAGCCAGTGGAGGAAATTAATCCTAAGTGGGACTTCTGTGCTGGAACTTGCACTTTGATGAGTTTGTCATGCTTGGGAGATAGTGAGACTCAACTAATAGCATTAATAACCTCACTATTTACAGGTAATTACCCCAGGAGGGAGCTGGGATGGTTGGAAAACATCTGTTTCCTTTTGGAATCCGTGGACATCTGCCCTTAAACAAGGTGAAAACTTGGTGTGATAACTCTGAAGACTGACTTGCTGGTTTTTTCTGTATTCCCTGCAATCAGACACCACCTTAAAATCCCATTACTGCATTATTTTTTGCCTCTCAGAGTGCACAGACACAAGAAAACTCTCTGTTGGGAGCTGCTTTGATGCCAGCTAAATATTCAGGTAGTACTCTGGTAATCTAACACCTGAAACATCTCGTGCACAGGGAGAATTTCCATGTTTCTGAACTGACATTTCCCTCCCATTCCCAGCGGGGCTTTTCACCAAAGTCCTTGAAGCTGTTCCTCAGTTCAGTGTTTCACTGGGAGGTTCTCTCAGAAGAGGAATCCCCTTCATGTGCTGGTTCTGCTGCTAAAGAGAAAATACTGCTTTTTGAGAGGTGTTACCTGACAGAGGTTTCCCACAGCTGGCAGCAAGATCCCTTTTTTCCTTCCAGCAGATGGATGGATTTGAAATGTGGGGCAGTTGAGGAATTTTAACAACTCCTGAGCTGTAAAGACTCTCCCGAAGGGACTCTGCTGTTCCAAGGGGATGTAGGCTCAGGTTCTCTGGGAAATTCCTGCTGGCCAGGACTGGGATGGGCACTGAGCTGTTTGGCTGGAATGTGTGACAGGGTTTGGAGCAACCTGGGATAGTGATGTCCAAGCCTTTGCTGTGTCTCTTTCCCTCTTTTTCCATGTTAACCCTGAGCCAGTGATGTGTTTTCCCTGCCATCATCTGCTGAGGTTCCTGACCTTCTTTCCCAAGACAAACTGCAAAGTTCCAAGATAATTCCCGAAGAATATTGTTGTAAATGTTGCCATATTGACTTCTCTGAACTCCCTGAGAGCCAAGAGATTTTCCTGCATGGATAAAGGAAGCAGCACACTCTAAACACAGGGACAGAAAACCAGTACTTTTAACTCACATTTAACTCTGTTTTAAACTGGAGTGAGATTTATCAACAAGCTACCTCCATCTAAATGTATATGAAGCCATTTGCATTATTTTACATAATATATGGGAACGATTTGCCTCTGCTGGTTGATATATATATACATGTCTAAACCCAGCACTGGGAGTAGGGATAGAGCACTGAGCTCTGCATAAACTCCTCTTCAGACAGGACTAGTTGGACCTGGCTGGGCAATAATGTGCAGAACTGGACATCCAATGAACTGTATATCCATTGAACTTGCTGGCAGATCCAGCAGGAACAATGGAGAAAGAAAAAGAAATGTTATAGGTAGTGCAGTCTCAGGTCATTGCCATGGGCTGGTGACAAGGTGGTGTTCAAGGGTTGGACTCTGACCCCAGAGGTCTTTTCCAGCCTAAGTAATTCTGGGATTCTGAGTCACTTCTGTTTCTGCTGGTTAAAGACCTTGGACACAAAGACAACCAAAAATTTTGTGAGGAAAAAAAATTAAATATCAAACCCTTGGCTCTGATAAATCCTTTTTACAGCTGAAAGCAGCAGTGGACACATCAGGTCTGTGTTAACCTCCACCTGAAGGTTATGGACACATATTCCTTAGGATCCCAAGGATGTGGGATCTCTTGGACTTGGTGTACCCTTCCAGCCAGTGCTGCAGAGTTTTCCCTCACTTTCCATTCCCTTTATTGAAGCAAATTTCTGTTTATAGACCCATTTGCTTTCCCTGCCACGCTGGGATCACTTGTGCTGAATGTGGGTTTGCACACAAGCCAAACAGTTTGTAACTTGGCCAGAGTTCACTGGCAAGAGAATTTGCTTGTGCACATGGTGATGGGCATGTTTGGCTCCTGGGCTCTTTGTCTGGAGCCTTTTGCATATTCAGAGCAGCTCCTTTGTCACAAATACCAAAAAAGAGTCATAAATACACCCTGTTCTTACTGAACAACTGCAGCAAAAATTAGCTGGTTTGAGATAAGCTGCTCTTTAACTTCCCAGTTGTCCAACCACACTATTCCAGAGTTGTCCTGTCCATCACTGATTTTTCTGCTTTGGGAATCGCCTCACTCTGTGTTCTCTGAGAGTCCATTTAATATTGGAATGGACAACTGTGATGATTTAGTGGTTTGGGGATGGCAGATCTGTGAGGTGGGATGTGCAGAGCTGACAGCTCAGGGGCTGGGCTGCTTTTATAGTTAAAAAAAGGACTTTTTCCCAGTCCCAGGGCCTAGACTGGCAGGTGACACCTGCACTATCTGTTATATCTCCTAATTTGTGCAATGAAGTGGTGACAAAGGGAGTGGTAAGTTCAACTGGTAACTTGATAAGCCAGGAATTTCCTTGGCTCATGGACATGATACATGGAGTGTCTTTAGAGTTGGGTCTGCCTGGTTGTTGGGATGAAAATGGGGTCCTAATTTTTGTAATTGGCTTTTTTCATGCCTAAAGTACAAATCTGCTTTTTGTCCTGGAGCTGCTTTCTTACTGTCAGTGTTTCATAAATTGTCTAAAGGTTGGGAGTCCCTTTATTTTGGAATACTTGGACAGGTTGCTTTGTTCTCCTAGAACAGCAGGTTCGGGTGGATAACAAGCCAATTTATGGGCAGGGGAGAAATCCATGGCACATGTACACAGGACTTTTGCTAGTTTAATTAGACTACACAGCCTCCTTTTTAAACAGCCTAGTCAGACCAGTGTGTTGCAGAAACACACAAACCCTCATTTAAAAGATTAAGGTCAGAGATCCAACTTTTCCATTGTTTGCCGTGAATCCCCTAAAAATAGATTCCCAAAGCTCCCAGTGCGGCGCAGCCGAGTAATTCTCCCAGACAAGTCCTGCAAAGGGAATGTCACAGCACCATCTAGTGCCTCTTCCCCCAGCAAGATCGGCAATTAAGTTACTTTTCCACTTAATTCCAGGATGTAGGTGGGACCGGGGAGTGCCTGGGCTGCAGATAGTGGGAACTGAGGGATGTGAAGGAGCTCCTGAATTTTACACAGCAAAGATTTTGTCAGTAGAGCTGCTCCTAGTTCCTCCTCTTTTACCCTCTTACCAGTCATACAGTTTTCCTCCTGGGCATAGTTGGGAAGTGGGTGCAGGAGTGGGAAAATTGGAGGAAAAGTACTGTGGTTAAATAACAAACTGCCCCAATGGTGTATTTTAGGGGGGGTAAAGGTGTATTTTTGGTGGAGCAGATCCTGTTTGGGGAGTGAGTGACAAGTGGGAGGCTGGGTTTGTTTGCAGAGAACTGCACCTGGAATTAATGTACAAGGTCAGGTAACCAGTTCCTTTCCTTAGCCTGAGTGTGTCCCAGGATAAAGACTAAATGAACACTAAATTAAATTCTAAATACTCTATGTTTTAATAATTTTTCACTTTTCTTTGTTCCTTTTTCTTCTGGAAGAAGAACATCCTCTGGCTCAAGGCTTAACCCAGAGCCACTATTTCCATCCAGCCATTGGAAACAAGATGAATTTGGGCATTAAATCCCACGGGGCTGGTGGCATGGTATTTGAACTTCCATTTTATTTTAGGAGTGCTGTTTTCAGACACAAAGCTCCTCACAGCTGACTGTGTGTGTGATAAGCAGCTGCTCAAAAGCAAAAAGCCTCTCATCACCTTGGAGTGCTCTGACATCTCAATGACAGTAATTTGGGGGACTCTCAGATGGGCACTGACCACATTAACTGGGATGTACAACCAAATTTCCCAAAATAACATGGGATTGACACATTGCTCTTCAATGTGCAACCTGCTGCTTTTCTGTTTATAGCCTGACCCGGGTTAATTCTTATTCAGGAATGGGAAACAACTTCCAGTGATTCCAGTGATGCTGGGAGGGATTAAAGTGCAAGATTAATGACTCTTCACACTAATGACAGCTTCTTCTGATAATAAATATAAATATTGATATATTAAATGTGTTTTCTAGCAGGTTTAATTTAAAATCCTAACAGTTATGCTTTTATTTATTCAGTAAACATCCTGCTGGAAATGTGGTACCTGACAGGAGTCACATCTCTCCAGAAAAATCTTCACCAAAAATTCCTCACAGTGTTTTCATTGTAGGAAAAGCTGGTGGATAGTGATGTCTGTAAATTATAGTCAGAGTCTAAATTAGAGTTAATGCCAAATCTGGGGGTGGATTTAGATTTAGCTGGAGTTAATATGCTCACAGATAGTTCTTAGCAGGGTTAAAGTCATAAAGAGATGCAATAGCATCCAAAATAAGAACTAGGGAACCCAGCAGGGTTTGGCTCCCAGAGTTTCCACTACTTATTATTATTATTATTGAATTTAGTCTTTCCTAAAACAAATCCCAGCACTTTCAGTCATGAGGATTATTGGAGAATCTCAGGAGCCACTAAAAAATAAGCTCTATCCTTCAAGATTCCAGAAACGGGCTTAAAAGTGTGACTCAAATGTACCCCCAGCAATTCAGTGCAAAACCAACAGAAATCAAAGTAGATTAGCACATCAAAATTAGTAAAAAATATTTAGCATAATGTTTTTAATGAAACTCCAGGATCTGGAGAAGAAGTGGCTCCTAAGTTTTTAATACTTCAGTTGGCCAGACTGCAAACCAGTCTGATAACAAAACATTTGATTTTTTATTATGGTATATTAACAGATACAATACCTTGCAATTATGTACATTACACTGAGATAATGCATAAAAACTTATGGAATCATAACTTAATCGTTTAAGTGATTATTGTATTCTTATAAATGCTTAATGTATCATCATGGCAAGTTTGTACTACATTCCTCATTTGGAAATGGGATATTGATTGTTGCTCTAAAGGCACATTCAGGTCAGTAGAGATAATGATCATTTTAGAATTTCCCACCCATGATGGTAAGGAAATTAAGAGTGCTATTTGTCTTTTAAATGTCTTCTCTAAAACACTTAAATTCTGATTAAAAAAACCAGTGTTTTGCTTGCCGGCTTATCATTGGTTTCTCCTGTCAGTGATGCAGGGAGAATATATTTGCTGAACTGAAATGGGAGATATTGAAGAGCAAAGCAGAGAGTGCAGAATTGTGTCCTGCAAAAAAGGCCTTTCTGGGGAGAAAACAAATAGGGCTGAGACAGAGGAACTGTGAAATGCTCAGAGCACTGTATGGGATTTCGTGATTTGTAACAAAGAATGCAAACAGCATCACATGTTTTAATAGGAAGGGAGAAATCCCAGGGCCAGACATGGCAGGTTGGTTGGTTTTGGTTTTTTTTTAAAGGAGAAGGTAATGAAAATACAGAAGTACTGACGTCTGTCTCACGAACACTGCGGGTCATCTCCGCCCGCCGGCTCCTCTCCTGTGTCCTCAGGAACCTCTGCTGGGATCGAACAAATAGCACAAATCGGCTCCACAACGGGACCGAACAAATAAATAGCACAGAATCGGTTGGGGCGGGAAGGGACCCCTGGAGTGACGGGATCCCACCTCCCTCAGGGCCATCCCCGAGCACACGGCACCCGATGGTGCCCCACGATCCCCGAGTATCTCCCGTGAGGAGACTCCTCACCCTCGCTGTTCCATCTGTTCCCTGCTCGGTCACCGCACAGCCAAGTTTTTCCTCATGTTCAGCTGGAACTTCCTGGGCATCAGTTTGTGCCCGTGGCCTCTTGTCCCACTGCGGGGCACCCCCGAGAGGAGCCCGGTCCACACTCTCGGCACCTGCCTTTAATAATGAAGTAAATTATATTTGTGTGCATTTGTAAGAATCGCTCAGTTGTCTCTTCAGGACGCTGAACAGCCCCGGGTCCCTCAGCCTCCCCTCACAGCTCCGGTCCCCTCGGCTCCTCCACGGCCCTTCCCTGCGCCCGCTCCGGGAGCTCCAGGCTCGTACTGATTTTTATCTAAACGTTGTTTACTGTTTCTTCGTCAAGCCATTTACCCAAGCGGCTTCATTCGCCGTGGATTTTATTCACATCCACCCCCTGTCCCAGACACAAAGCCGGGCTCACACACTGCAGCGCCTTCGGGGGTCGCAGCCGGAGCCCCCTCGGAGGCTCCAACCAGGTCAGCCATGGCCGTGCCCCAGGAGAGCAGGGACCCGCTGTCCCTGCCACCCCGAGCCCTCTCCACGGCCGGGAGGGACTGTCCTTCCCTGGGGGACACGATTCCACCGCCTGAGTGTCGGTGGGACCCCAAGGATGGGTAACCGAGCCCGCCGCTCCGGCCCCGCTCCGGCGGCTGCGGCTCCTCCTCCCGCCTCCTGCTCCCGCCCCGGCCGCTTCCCAGGCTCCTCTCCGGGTAAACAGCGATGGCCGCCGAGGAGGGAGGCGGAGAACCCCGAAACAACATGGGGAACCACCTCCAGCTGGTGCCCGGTAATGGCCGGGGGCGGAGGAGGCGCCGGGGAGGAGAGCTGAGGGCAGCGGGGGGGGCTGCGGGGCCATGAGGGGAGCGGGGGTGCTCGGGGCCATCTCAGGG
Organism: Calyptomena viridis; assembly: GCA_013390005.1. Taxonomy (NCBI): domain Eukaryota; kingdom Metazoa; phylum Chordata; class Aves; order Passeriformes; family Eurylaimidae; genus Calyptomena; species Calyptomena viridis. Next base: position 21,234 of record WEIV01016286.1, on the reverse strand, counting down.
CGATGAGGGCAGCGGGAGAGCTTTGGGGCCGTGTGAGGGGCGAGGAGGGCAGCGGGCAGAGCTTTGGGGCGGTGTGAGGGGCGAGGAGGGCAGCGGGCAGAGCTTTGGGGCGGTGTGAGGGGCGATGAGGGCAGCGAGGGAGCTCGGGGCCGGCGGCGGGAGCTCGGGGCCGGCACTGCGGGGCTCTGGAGCTGCGGGCGCTCCCGGCGGGTGGAAGGCGATGAGGGCGAACCTTGGCCCGCGGATCCGCCGCCTCCTGCGGCCTCAGAACCCGGGCTCTTGGAATCCGCCGAGTCCATAAACGTGCGGTGAGAAGGGCGCTCGATCAGGGGCGAAAGGCGCGGTGGGGTTTCCACCAGAGTGGACAAACCGGGCGCTTTTCTGTGCATTCAGACCTCCGTGAAACCAGGCAAGTCTGAGGAATACATGGGGTGTTTTAAAACGTCTCTAGTGCCATTAATAAGCAGAGAAACAAGAAACTGGGGAGACCCTGGCCCTGTTTGTGTGGGACGACCCGGCTTATCTGTCCACACACCCCGTTGTGATTCCCCATCGCGGGAATTATACATAATTATTGCATAATAACGTGCATATAGTGCCTCCAAACTGACTGTATGGCTTGGGAAGCAGCTCATGCTTAACTGCAAAGCATTATTTCAGAATAACCATGCAGAGGAGAACGTAGCAGCAAGTGCTGCCAGAACCACAGTCGTTTCCCATGGCAGGAAATTCTGTGAGCATTTTAGGCCCGTATATTTTAAATAACATGAAAATACCTCCTGACATTAATATTTCAGGAAATGCAGCCTTAGATACATCTTACCTTCTTGCTGTATTTTGTAAACGAGGTTCGTATTGCTGCCCAAAGCACTGGGCACCTGCCTTTCCCTTGTCCCTGTGTCCCTGTCTGGCTGATGCAGGAATTGAAAATAAAGAAGAAGAACTATTTAGGAGGGGGTGTAGGGGCTGCAGCTTGGTTTGCCTTGCCCCTCGTGGTGCTGCTGCAGTGAAATGAGTCATCGCTCCTGTGCCACCGTGTGCTTTTGGCACGAGGCAGCAAAAGTTTGCAGGGCACAGTTCTTTCTAATCGACTGCTGGTCATTCCTTCAGCCAGACAAGGCCTCTGGCCTCTCTGAAAGGTGTTAAAACTGCTCATGATGAGAGCACATGGAAAGCACAATATTAATTTTTTCCCTCCCCCAACTCTGTGCTGCTGCTCCAGAACCAAACAAAACCTTTCTGCTCTTTCCCTCCATCTAACTAAGCAAAATATTGGCTGTTTTGTACATCTTGAACGTTTTGTAATAGTTCCTGATTAGGGTTCCTGACTGAATGTAATGGAAGAGAAATTTCCTGTAGAAATGGAATGTTTTTAACAATAATTAGGACGATGATGTCTCATTGCTTAAAGTGCTTTAATTAGGTAAAATACCAAAGAGAGTCTGTAGCCTCCTTTCCTGTCATGCTGGATCATTTCTTGTTGAGATAAATATAATTTAAGATGGATCCATAAGAGCAGGTTCTGTAAAATAGGCATTATTAAAAAAATAAGTGAGTTGGAGCAGAAAGAAGAGCATTGACTAAACACTTTGTAAAGAATATTTAACAAATGTATGTGAAGGCCAAAGAGGGAAAGAAAAGGTTCTCCAAAACCAGTTTATAATGTCTTCTTCTCTGTTCTCTTGTGTTGCCACTCTCAGAAATAGTAAAATTGATGGTGCTCCCCTTTCTGAAGGAAAAGTCTTTCCTTCTGCAGCACTTTTCTTTTGTGAGATTTACCTGCAGAACCTTTCAGATAAATTAATCACTCCACCTTTTAATTTATCAATTCTAGATTATTTCTTAAGAATATACTGATTGCAAATGCAGGCAACTAGACAGGCTGTTGTAAGGATATTTTCCTGCTTAGCTTATAATAGTTTTCAAGATCTAAATGATGTCTTTCAGCACCATTGGAATTATCCACTACCCAGCAACTCTTGGTGGAAGAATCCTGTGGATTAGTTTATGATAACATGTATTTTTGATAGAATATGGTGTATAAATAGTGTTTATATTCAAAGAAATAGAGTCAAGCAGTGCAGTTATAAATGTGTGACCATTGCATTGCATTTGTTTTGGGTGTGCACAGAGCAGTCAGGGAAACCAGCATTTGAGACATAGTATTTTTTATTCTCTATCTTCACTGGGCTTTTAAATATACTTTAGAATATCTGTACAGATTTTGTACAGCTAAGTGCATTATTTATGTTTCCAAAATAAAACATACTGATAATTTAACTGTCCTCTTGCTGAAGGTAATTTTAGGATTGACACCCAGAACTGAGAAATGGGAAGGAAACGGTAATTTTTAAATACTATTTTATACCTGAAAACCCTCGGAATCATGGAATTTGCTTCCTTAGGAGTTGCCTGTGCTGGGTCTGTGTGTGTGTTTGGTGCACACACAGCAGGGCCTGACACAATTTAATTGTCTAAAATACCAGCAAGAGTCTCTGCATGAATATAGAGCTTCCCATTGTTTTTTACTCCCTTGCAGTTTGATTGTTCAGGTTTGTACTGCTTCATCTATCAGCATCCTGCAAAAAATGAAGTTATCTGGAAACCCAGTGTACAGACAGAAAATATTTAGAACTGAGATAAAGAAAACCTGCCCTGACAGCCTTTGTTCATTATTTTGTTCCAAAAAAAGTTGTTCTTTAGCCTTTCAAAAATAAATTACCAGTGTTTGACTCTTTCTATAGAATAATGATTTTGCTGTAACAGCAAGAAAATGATTTTCCTCAGGTTTATAAATACAAAAGTTGGTTCCCTGTGCAAGGCTGTAGCCTGGGAATACTGACTGCATTTCCCTGCTTCTCTGATTTTCTCAGTATCTTAGTCTTTGCTGACTGATTTCTACACAATATTCTGTATGTGCTTATTAGCAGAGAGTGAGGAAGATGATGACAATGAAATGGAAGTGGAAGATCAAGATAGTAAAGAAGCTGAGAAGCCAAACATCATCAATTTTGATACCAGTTTGCCCACGTCACATGTGGTATGTTTTTTATATATTGTCCATTAAATACATCTTGAAGAGGTTTTAACTGATTTTGTGTGGTTCCATTGTAATGTTCTTAAGCCAAAGAGTTAATTCTGTTTTCACGGAATCATAAGATCATGGAGTGGGTTGGGTTGGAAGGACCTCAAAGCCCATCCAGTGCCCCCCTGCCATGGGCAGGGACACCTCCCACTGTCCCAGGTGGCTCCAACCTGGCCTTGGACTCTTCCAGGGATCCAGGGGCAGCCACAGCTTCTCTGGGCACCCTGTGCCAGGGCCTCACACCCTTATAATAAAGAATTGTTTCCTGATATCCCATTAAACCTCCTGGCAGTGGGAAGCCATTCCCCTTGTCCCGTCCCTCCAGCCCCCTGTGAACGGTCTCTGCTCCTTCAGGCTCTGGAAGTGGCAGCCAGGCCATCCCAAAGCTTCTGTGCCCCAGCTGACCCTTCCCAGCTGTGCCAGGCTTTCCTGCATCCCTGTGGGCTGTGTCCAGCAGGTCCTTGCAGCAGAGCCCCCTGCCCTCAGTGCCGTTTGTGCCGTTGCAGTACCTGGGCTCGGACATGGAGGAGTTCCATGGCAGGACGGTGCACGACGACGACAGCTGCCAGCTGATCCCAGTGCTGCCCCACGTCATGGTCATGCTCATCCCGGGCCAGACACTGCCCCTGCAGCTCTTCCACCCCCAGGAGGTCAGCATGGTTCGCAATTTAATCCAGAAGGACAGGACCTTTGCTGTCCTTGCATACAGGTAAAGGCACGAGTGGCTGTACTGCTTGTATTTTTAGTGCTATCGCTTTGGAGACTGGAGCTGAAGCAGATGGTTGCATCAGTTCTGTGCTGAATAACAAGTGGTGCCTTGAAGTTGTTTGACCAAAATTGTCTTCCAGTGTGGAGTGAGAACTTTTTTGGTGCTTGACAGCATCACGTTTTTGTGGAGAGAAACAGCAAGTGCTGATCTGCTTCCTTGTCGGAGCATCCCCTTGATTTCAGTAACTGTTCCATCTTGTTAAAGAATAAGCCTTGACCTGAAATGTAAAAAGCACAGGCTTGTTTTGAGAACTGTATTGTTGCTTATTTTGTGTATAAATTAACAAGCGCAGACAAATGTCTCTCCACTCTGCTGTGAAACAGGAGGTGATAGAAAAGCAGAAAAGATAAAGGCAAATCAGTGCCAGAAGAAGTTGGGAATGTTCCTCCTTCTTGCCCCAAGTTACTATGGTTTGATTTTGTAGGAGGTGGGAACAGTTATTTTTATAAAGTCAATCTAGAGAATGTTGGTACTTTCAGTATCTGCGTTTGAAATGGTGATCCCTGTGCTCCCAGAATGTCACCTCCAGACCCTAAAATAAAACCAAGTCAACTGGCAAAAAAACCCAGCCAAAGAAAGCATTGGAAGTTCCTTTATAATGGAAAAATAATGACTGTGATTAGTTGAAGGTATTTTACCCAAATGCCTTTTTTGATAAAACTAATCATGTACAGTCAGTGCAGACAGAGTGACTTGTGGGTTCTGAATAGAAGGTGCTGTTTGGAGGGTGGGTAATTTGCTAAAATTATCTTTCATTCTTTCAGTAATGTACGTGAAAGGGAAGCACATTTTGGGACAACAGCAGAAATTTATGCCTACAGAGAAGAGCAGGAATATGGCATTGAAACAGTCAAGGTGAAAGCAATAGGAAGACAGAGGTTCAAGGTGCTGGAAATGAGGACACAGTCAGATGGGTAAGAAAATGGTGTATTTAATTCTACATATTACAAATCACACCAAAACATGTTACATTTTACTGCAGGTGCATCTTCGCTTTCAGTCACATATTTGTCTAATTACTATAAATAGGAATTGAATGCTTCATTAGTGGCTTCTCTGGTTATTAAGGACTTTTGGCATTTTTTCCTTTGTAAACCAAAAACCCATTGAGATTTGTGCATAAATATTTGTGATAACAGGCTCGTGATTTTTGCTATAAACAACACCTGTATCCTGCAGTTCAGTATAGTGGCACTGCTTTAAGAAGAGGCCTGGAAGCAGCCAGAGCTCAGCATTTTTATGCTTTTATGACCTGCAGCTGAAGAAATTAAGGTTTTCTTGCTGTTTCTCACCATCTAACACTTGGTTGCAAGTCACATACTCCAAATTATCCAGTCTGGGAAAACCACTGCTTGGACACAGGGTGGCAGTACTTGGACACTGCAGGAACAGCAGCTTTGTTCCTGAGAATTCAGTGTCCAGAACTTCTTAGCAAGAGCATTTCCAGAATTCTTGGTGTTTCTGTTTGCTGAGTGCTTATGGCACAACATTATTTTACAATTTATTGTAAGCTACCAGTTCAGTGTTGTCCCTGTAATAAACATAGACATTTATAATGCCATGCACCTCAAGATTTCAGGATTTCTGCCACAAAATATGGATAAAAAGGGAAGTCTTTTCTGCTGGGCAGTTCTTAGTAGGCACATAACATATGCTGAGCTCTTTGTGAATAGGTGACCTGGGATATTAAAAGCTGATCCTGTTTCTGCTGGTTCTGATCTCTGGCCAAGCACATCAGCTTTTGTGGTTGGAAGATAACAAACTGCATTTCAGCTAAACTGCCTTCCTGAGGTTTGAGATGTAAGAGCTGACTGTTAGCTCATACCAAGAGTGACCTGAGGAGACAAAAATCTAAATTTACAGTGCTGAGATGGTGGACTATTCTGCTGCATTGCCACTGCCAGTCTGTAATCCTGTCCACCACTATCCCAACAACATTTAGAGCTCTAAAATACAAACCCAAACATTCGGTGGCACAGATTGCTGCTTGAATCCTCCAGCACTGTGAGTGATGAATCTCTTCCACAAGCCAGTTTGCTCTAAGCAGTAAACCCCACTTTTGAACCTCTGCTGTCTGTGTGTAGAGCTCATGTTTTCCTGTCTTTTCCCAGGATCCAGCAGGCCAAAGTGCAGATCCTCCCGGAGCGGGTGCTGCCCTCCACCATGGCAGCAGTGCAGCTGCAGTCCCTGAGCCGCTGCCACGTCTTGCCCTCCTCCAAACCCTCCTCCTGGCAGGACAGAGCCATAAGGCAGTGGTGGCACAAGTATCAAAAGGTTACCAGTCACTCTCTGCTTTTGGTTCAGGGTGTTTTTTTAATTCTGGTGGTGGTTTGAAAACGGGTGTAAAATTCCATCAGTTCATGTGTAGAGGAGAAGGCACAACTGGGAAGGTTGGTGGCAACCTCCTGCTTTTCATGGAATCATGGAATGGTTTGGATTGGAAGCTGATCCCATTCCACCCCCTGCCATGGGCAGGGACACCTCCCACTAGCCCAGGCTGCTCCATCCTGGCCTTGGACACTTCCAGGGATCCAGGGGCAGCCACAGCTTCTCTGGGCACCCTGTGCCAGGTTATTGCTGTATTTATTATTTAACCCACTGTTTCAGTCAGTGACATAAAAGGGAAATTGCCCTGAAATCTCCTGTCCCATCAGAGATGTTTGGAACCACCTCCAGAAATTAGTGTAGGATCCAGATGCAGTGAAGAGTTGGATTTGGATTTTATTTGCATGGTTATGAACTCCACCCCCTCCAAAGCAAACAAATAAAACCCCATTAATAACAAAGAGCTGTTGATTCTCAAGAGTTCTTGTCCAAGCTGCTCTGAGTTAACAAGCCCAAAACCACTGGTGTGGGGATGGAAATCCCTTTCCAAGATTGATTCTGGCAGATGATGGAATGCAGTGAACACACTGTAAAAAGAACATGTTTTGTGGCCTGAGGTGCAGATCCAGAGTAGGGCCATGGTCCTGTTGAGCTCCATCCCTCTCTTGATGTAATTTGTGAATAAGGAGAGTTATTCTCAAGGGGAGAATTAAAATTTAGTTTGTGTTTGCAGTACAATATGAGATCCTCTTCTGAAAAGCATTGTGGTTACATTGTACACTGCTTTTTAGATTTTTGTTAACCTGTAAATTCCTGTGTTCTGAAGTCACTGGAGGGAATTGGTTAATGGGGCAAATAACTGGTGGGAATTTGGTGGTTCCAGCTGGTGGAGACTAAGGAACAGATGCACTGTTTAATAGCACTTACATTTTGAACTGTCTGGATTTCAGATAGATGCTCTTTGGAAAGGCATCTCTTATTCCTGAACATCAAATACTTTTAATACTGAGGTTTTCTGAGGAAATCCATTTATTGCCTTGTTCAGAAAGCTCTCAGTACATTTCAGAATGAGTTTGGAAGCTTCACATTGAAGTGCTGGTGTTGATGGGGATAATTTCTTATATCATTAAATAATCAGGTCTGTTCCCTTTTATTAATTTGAACAAGAGCTGTCCCTACAATCTGTCAGTGTGAAAGAATAAGTATTTTTGGTTTTGGTTGCAGAGGAAGTTCCACTGTGCAAGTTTGACCTCGTGGCCTCCCTGGCTCTACTCTCTCTATGATGCTGTGAGTTCCCCCTGTGTATTATCACACCACCTACACTTAGTTTTATAGTTTTAATGCAAAGAGTTTAATTTTGGTGGCTCACAGGTTACATTTGAAAGCAGTTTCTAGTTTTTGTGGAAAGATCAGGAAGGGATTCCCCCTGGGAGTGGTTGTTCCCTCCTGCTAAAGCATGTTTTTGGGGTGGATAACAGAGGTTCTGGTGTTGTCTCAGAGCAAAAGTAGTTCAAATATGTAGATACAAAATGATTCCTTAATTACTGTAAGTCTTAAAAGCTAATTTCTGCTTAGGGAAAATAGCTTACTCTCCATTTTGCTTCCCTTTTTTTTTCCCCTGAGAAAACAGAAAAACCAATGTATTTAAATTAGGCTTTTCTTCTAACAAAAGGAAACCTTGATGGAAAGAGTCAAGAGGCAGCTCCATGAATGGGATGAAAACCTTAAAGATGAGTCTCTCCCAACAAACCCAATAGGTAGGAAATCATTGCTTTTATGCACTCAAATTTGGTTTATTGTTTTAATTTCCCAAAAGGACACGGCTTGGGTAGTTAATGGAGTAAGCAAAGCAGTGGGGATGATTTCTCTGAGCTCTAACAGACCTGCTGCTCTCTCATTTGCAGATTTTTCTTACAGAGTTGCTGCCTGCCTGCCCATTGATGATGCTTTACGTATCCAGTTGCTAAAAATAGGGAGTGCTGTGCAGAGACTGCGCTGTGAACTGGATATTATGAACAAAGTGAGTTTTCTTCCTTCACTTCTCCTTAAATTCTTGTTGCCATTAAAAAATACAGGAGTGACTGCTCCAGTCTCTCATAGAAATATGGGAAATCTCCACCTAATCCTTCTCCAGAGTGAATTTGGGTGTGCTCTTATTTCTTCCTTCCCTTTCAGTTTGCTCAAAAAGCAAAATGAGCTCTCACTGCTGGATTATGTTTGGCAGCAAGCAAGAAACAAATGATATTTGCTTTGTTAGAAACTGTGTTTCAAGGCCTCACAGCAGTTGTTTAGCCAAGAGATGGTGCTGTGAGTCCAGTGTTGCTCATAACCACCTTGGGAACATCAGAACTGACCCCACAGTCATTGTGCCATGGAAAACTCTGGGGTTTGTAGCAAAAGATAAATCTTTGCATTGAGCTATTGAGTATCAATCTAAATATTGGACTAAAAGGATTTTTTTTGTATTGACTTGTTAGGCAATTCATTTTTAAGTTGTTCAAAAACTTGCTTTCCCTTCTTTCCATTGCCATGGGCTGTCTGTGCTCTAAATGTTTATTTTTATTCAGTATATTTCTTTATAACGATATATATTTTTTTAATAATCATGTTGTTTGTCTGCTTGATACAGAGCAGTGCAAATTTTGCCCATTTGCCTAAAAAATGCTGCCTGTTTCTGGGCAAAAGAGAACCAGAGTATCATTTTAATAGTGTTCCTCTTCCCTAAGTTCATGCACCAAAAATGTAAAAGGGAAAATGCAGAGAATGGAGGCAGAAAACATCTTTTCCAGGTTCAGAGACAGAAATGGGCAGGTTTTTGCCTGGGGCTCTGTAATCACATTAAACTTGTCTTTCCTGAGTCAGAAATTCTGAAAATACTCTGATTTTCAGGTGCTCCTGAGAGCTGTTCATGTTCAGAACATTTTCTATAAATTCCAAAGAGACAAAAAAACCTTAAGTTACCCTCACAAAGTACAAGTTAAAGTTGCCTTTTAGCCCAAAGGTCAATTCTTGCTGAACATGTGACATTTTAGGCTGTAGCTGTGTTTAACTGTTCTGTGGTAGTGGGACATTGGTGCATTTACAGCTTTTTTAGCAATTTTGAGTCCAATCCACTCTTTTTTTTTAGCCAAACTTGTGCAGGGTGTAATTCCCAGGAATAAACCTGATCCTGGGACTGCTCCATGTTCCTTTATCTTTGCTAGCAGTGAATTACACTGGACTTTTAACAGCTTCTCTGTTCCAGAGCCAGTTCTGTGCTTGTTTTAAGGGCTGTTCATGACTCCCAGCTCCAACACTTGTGTGAATCCCACCCCAGAGGGTCAGCTGTGGGAATTGGAAAGGTTTGGAAGTGCAGGGCTGGAATTCAGTAGCTGCTAAACTGGATTTTGAGTGCTGTGTGAGCACTGGGTGGATAATTTGGAGGTAATTCCCAGGCATTACCCTGCAAAAGAAGTAGGAAAAATGCACCTTCTGAAAATGAGTGGTGGGTGATTCACTCATTTCCTGAGCTGATTTAAATGGCTCTTTTCTGGGCAGTGTCACTGAGGAACTGCTTGGTTCTACTTTGCAGAAATTGTACAAGATGGATTAATGTGTTCTGATCTCCAGGAGAAAGATCAATATGTTTTACCTGTTTTTCATGAGGAAATTAAACCCGTTGATCTACAGGACTCTCAAATTTTAGAAAGACTTAATGATTGCATTTGTACTCATCTGCCTTTTCTGTGCTGTGGTTTAGAAGGGCAAAGGTTTTTTTTCTAAATTAGCTTTTAGAGACCTTAGAAGGTTCTGCTCATTTATTATTTTTGTGTAGTCAGATGCAATTCTGTGTGTGGATTTTTTTTTGGGGGGGAGTATAGAAAAATTGCTGTCTTTGAGATAAAAAATTAAAGTTTAAAGAAGTCAAATGCATAGAAAAAAATATCCTTTCATAGAAAGAGAAAACATAAGTGACTTCTGCTCAGATAAACAAAATAATTGGTACAAAGAGTGTTCTGAGGGAAGAAAAGAGACATTTTTATTATTATTTGCCACTGCTGACAAATTTGTTTCTCTTTGTTTTTTTCTTTTTGTTTCTCTTTCCAAGTGTACATCTCTCTGTTGTAAGCAATGCCAAGACACAGAAATAACTACCAAGAATGAAATATTCAGGTGAGTTTATTGCTCTTAATCTTTGGGAGGTTCCTGCTCAGAAACACAGGCACAGCAAAGCAGATTAAACTGGGTTATGGTTTAGAACTGCTGTGTTTTCCACCCCTCTAATAATATTGAAGGAAATATTTATAGGGAATTTTCTTTATGAACCAAAACTGGTTACTTGAGCTTTTTTAATAAAAAGTGAGACAATCTGAGGGATGTTGTACCACACACCCAGCACCTTGTACTGAATAATTTGAAATAGAAATGTCTTACAAAAGACTTTTTCATTCTAAGTAAAGTTTATGAGATCCCAGCTTTTATTTCTCATCACTTTTATGTGTCAAGATGAAAATGCACTAATTGGGTGGTATAAACTGCTCTCAGAATGATGTTGTGCATGAAGTGTGTTCCTTCTTAATTTAAGAATTTGAGGTTATCCCAAATAACTACAGGATGGTCCCATTCCATATTTGACCTATTCAGTGTCTTCCTTTTTAACTGTACATTTTCCAAATAATTGCTGCTTTTTGACTATTTTAATCTTGACTATCAGCCCATCCCCTGTGATAATGTGAAGGTTAAAAGGTGTTTTAGTTTAACAAAGACAGTTGTTCTTTATCAGTGTGATAAGGAGCTGATGTGGTAATTAAAAGCCATTTCTTATCTTCTAATCAAATAATGCATTGCAGAAAGTACAATTCCTGCTGTGTCAATATGATCTGCTTTAACAGAAAGGGATGAGAAGTTGGTGCAATAAATGAATATTTTCCCTTACTTTAAAAGTCAGATTTGACTTCCTTTTATTGGCAGTTTCTATTCAATTGCAACAAGTAAAATAAATTATGACTCTCTCCTGTACTTTCCTGCAATTCTAACAAAATGTAACAAACGATATTTTAAATTAACATCTATTTTATTCCCATTTTCAATAATATCTTTATTTTTCCCCGTGAAAAGTGGTTCTTTTGCTCTGGAGTATTTTAAGAGTGGTTGCCAGTTTTTCCTCTGTCTGTACGTGCCAGAATTGGGTTTATTTTTATTTTTCCTTGAACTCTGCCCACCTGAACTGTGTGTTGCAGCTTGTCCCTGTGTGGGCCCATGGCAGCCTATGTGAATCCCCATGGATACATCCATGAAACCCTCACTGTGTACAAAGCCTGCAACCTGAATCTCAGTGGAAGGCCATCCACAGAGCACAGCTGGTTCCCTGGGTAAGAGCACTCACTTTTTAGTGGGGAAGGACACAAATTGGGCTGCAAATGTGTTTGTGTGACAGGGCAATAACAGAGATTTATTTTGAACCAAACGTCATCGTTTCGCTCCCTTGAAAAATAAGGAAATTTAGACTTAAAACACAGAATAAAGTGAAAAAAACACATAAAGTACTTGCAGAATTTATCTCTATTTTTTTTTAAATGGGGAATTCATAAGATTTGGACACATAGCCTAGAATGTGACCACTATAAACAGGATGCTGGTTGTCTGGGAGTTTCTTTGTGCAGAGATTTGTGTGAGCTGCAACTAAACTAATTGTTTTCACACAGCTGTCTTTGAGCATGAGGTGCAGATGAAACCCAGAATATATAAATCCAGTAGAATGTATTTATCCTATATTTATACTATTTAAAGAGTATTTCAGTAGAATATACTGATTCTACCAAATGACTTTTTTTTAGATCTAAAAACTAAATAAATGTTACATGAAATTAGAAGTTATTAACATTCATATTGATCTGATTATCTTTAACTTCATTTCATTTTTAATGAGCCTGTCTCTCTGAGACAGCAGCAGAATGAACTGTTCAGGTGTCAAAGTTTGCCAACAATGACAGCTCTTGCTCCAAGGATTTTTTTTTCCTGGATTATCACTGAGCAATGGCTTGGAGGGTGTGTGGCATTTCTGTCACAAGTCCTGAACATTTTAACACTCCCTGAAGAAAACCTGTGGCTTCTAATATCTGTAGTTAATATTTCTCATCCTTCTGTGTTTTGTCAGCTCTTCTCTGAGGGCTTTGGAATACTCATGTTCCACCCTTTAAAACTGTTACAGGGAAGCTCTGTTGCTGTGGGAAGTGCAGATCCCTGCTATTCTAAGCAGGGCAAAAATCCTGCTCTTATTTAAGTAATTCCCATTAAATAACTTACTCAGGGAACCATTTTCTGACCCTTCTTTCAGGCACTCAGCATCACAATGCTAAAATCTGTTAATAACAAGCTTTGCTTGCTTCCTCTCCTGGAAGGAAATACGGTTTGGGATGGGGAATTGTGAGGGGTATTTTCTTTATTTTATTTTTTAACTCTGCAAGGTTTCAGATGGGGATTGAGCACCTGGATGGCTGAGGCTGCTTTGAAGATGCAGCAACCCAATGAAGTGTTTCCAGGTGCCTTCTCAAGCTGCTGTGTTGTGTTTCAGGTATGCCTGGACCATAGCCCAGTGCAGGATCTGTGGGAGCCACATGGGCTGGAAGTTCACAGCCACCAAGAAGGAAATGTCCCCCCAGAAGTTCTGGGGCCTCACCCGCTCCGCTCTCCTGCCCCGCATTCCCGAGGGAGAGGAGGACTCGGAGCAGGAGGGATCCCCAGTGCTGTGCCTGTGAGCTGCTCCTCCCTCTCCTGCATCTGCTCACTTTGCTTCTGATGCTTCCTCACACCTGAGAGTCCCCAGAGTCCACAACCGCCCCACAGATCCAAGGAAACAGACAGGCTGCAGTTGGGAATGCTGTGCATCCATGGGGGTGTCCTGGCACACTGGGACTGCAGTGACAGGTGGCTGAGACACCCAGAAATGGGGGTCCATGTGGGTAGAGACAGGAGATACCAGGAAATCCCTGGAGACAGGAGATACCAGGAAATCCCTGGAGACAGGAGATACCAGGAAATCCCTGGAGACAGGAGGTACCAGGAAATCTCTGATCCACGTGGACACACCCGAGCCTGCACTTCCTCCTTGGATAATCTGCACTGGCAGAGAAGGAAGATGGGCAGGAACTGAACCCCAAGAGCATTGACTTTGCAGTTCCCTGATGGTGGATCCCAGTGACCTGCTGCAGAGAATTTCCATAAGGCACTTACAAGTGGTTTTGCTGAGAATCCCTGTTTTTAACTCGGAAGTACTTCAGGTTTTCTGCTTGTGCAGTGTCTCAGATATTTGCTGGATAACCAGGGAAGAGACACCAGGACTGAAGGATCTCTGGGCAGTGCTGTCATGGCAAAGGAGGAGCTGCTGCTGCCTCACAGGATGGAACCCATGGGAAGTGTTTGTTCCTTACAAGTTGTCTGATCTATTTGACTTTAGAAGTCTTACATTTTAAACTGTTTATAAAAACATACACAGGTCAGTCCCAGAGCATAAACAACAATGCCATTTGCTGTTGAATGTGCTTCAATTAATTGTCACAGTTGTTGCTGAGGAGGTCAGTTTGCCAGCAGAGATGTCTGGGGTTCTGTGAACACCACTACGGGGATATTTTAGGAGTATTTATTGTGACAAGGGGGAGGGAACAGCTCTTTAATTATTTTTAATTTTCCTCTTTCAGATCATTAAGTAAAATTCCACATCATCACCTTACAAAGAAGATAAGTTTCTAAATAAAGCAGAACTAAAGGCAGTGCTTTTTTGAGAGCAGGCTGGTTTTTGGGGTGTTTTTTTTTTTTTGTCTGAAATGCTGTCATGCTCCAGAAATCAGGTGCCAAACTGGGGCAGCTTTTGCCACTGATTTCTTGGGGTGGTTTTCCCTCAGAATGCACTTTGGTGGTGGAAACTGGAGCTCTTTTCTGTGTGTTTGTGCACATCCACACTTGTTTTGTTTTTGCAGCTTTATCATTCACTCTTTATTTCTCCACTTGCTGAAGACACAGAACTACTCGAGGTTTAAGACATGAGCCACTGGTTGCTTGTTCTCTGTGAGGCAGCAGCAGATGAGGTGAGGACAGAGCATTCAGCTGAGGGCCAAGTCTGAGCTCAGCACACAAGGCCTGGCTTAAGGGACAGTGGGACCTGCAGCTGGAAGCCCAGGGGTGACCCTGAGGATGCTCTTTGTTGTGCCAGGTATGTAGAGACTGATGACTGTGCAACTCAGGTTTAGTGCTTTGAGGCGTTTTACCTCTGTGCTCCCTGTCACTGTCCTTAGCCAGCCTTAATTCCAGGTTTAATTCCATGTTTAAGTCTCTGCCTTGCCAGTGAACTGTGAAAAGCAGTGTTGGGACAGAGCTCTGAACAAACGGGGTGAATGGTGGCTCATGTTCTTGGAACAATATTCTGCAGCTGGATCATAATTCTGGAATAAGCTTTGAGAAGGCTGAAAGGCCAAGCACTGTGGGAGAGGGAGGCTGAGCCTCTGCACTTGGATAACCACTGGAAACATGCCTGGCTTTCCCTCCCTCCTTGCACACACAACACACACCTTGGCTTATTTTTTTCCCCTCAAAATCCCTCATTCCTGTTTTTCCCATGACCTGGATGGTGGCAAGAGTTTGGAGGGTTTTACAGCACCTTCTGCCTCCATTGGAATATTCCCCAAGGAGGTGGGGAAGGGGATTTTCATTAGGATTTTCTCAGCTGTCACTGGACTTCATAAGGTCTTTGGGTTTTTGGCCACATTTTTTTGATGTTTCTTAACTAAAACTTGCATTACATGGGCAATGTTTGAATCCAAAATAGGCAACTTTGTGCTCTTGTGTGTATGTGGTCAGGTGTAAACTTACAGAATTAAGTCAGGAGCAAATTTAGCCCTAATTAAATTTGATTGTTGATGCTGCTGTGTCATGTTTGCCATGTCCAGGTCTGTGACACTTCCCAGGATTGCTGATGAATCCTGGCAGGAATTCCAGTCCTTGCAGGGAGTGAGCAGAGTGTGCAGCACGTGGTTTCCAGGGAAGTGTGGGGTCAGGGATGGCTCTGTGCATTGGATCGTGGCTTTTATGCTTTTTCTCTGTTTTGAAGAGAAAACTGTTAGGTTGGGATTATGGAAAATTATGCCAAGTATGGACTTGGGAGGCTTTTAAGAGCTAAAGCAAAGGAAGTGGCATTTTGTGCTCAGTTACTAATTTCCCCATTCCTTGGCTGTAATCATTAGTGAGTGGCTGCTGCCCCAAGGGATCATTTTTCTCCTCTCCCACCCTCATCCCGTGCCCCGAGCTGTGGGAATGGGAATGGGGCTGGGGCAGGAGGGAGGGATGTACATCCTGTGGGACACAACAGCACTGCTGGACCACAGCACAGGCTCCTTTTCAAGCTGTTGTTGCAACATCACAGTCAGAGCCTGTAATACTGCAAATTTCAGGTTTTAATTTAGATTAATAGACAGAACCACAGGCCACTTGCACACTGGGTGTGAAACATGTTCAAATACTGTTTTTAATGCTGCTGTTTTGGTACCTGCTGCATCCAGTGTTCCTCTGCCCTTGTCACCTTCCCCTGCTCCCTGGAGCTGCACCAGGGGCAGCCTGGGCTCACCTTGACTCTTCTCTCTCTGCCTTTTGGGCCAACTTTTCTGACAGATCTTGTTGCTTGCAAACATTTGCAAAGAATAAAATTCCACTTGTTTCAAAACTCACCTGGTTTTGCTGATTGGGGAAAAGGAAACCCTTGGGTTTGCACTGTGTAATNTTTGCTGATTGGGGAAAAGGAAACTGTGTAATGCAGGGCTGTGGCACTGGGGACTCACTGATGGGTGGCTGTATCATTTAATTAATAAATAATCCATTGGAGAAGAATGTTACAGGTCAACCCTTACCTTCCTGGAAGTTTTCAGGGATGGGTGGAGGAAAGGGAGAGTGCTGAGCCCAGCTTGGCCATACCATCTCAAATTAAACCCAGCCTAAGATGCTTCCAGACCAAGGCTGACATTCACAGGAGGTGAAAGGATTTGCCCACAGTTTTGGGTGAGCAACATCAATCTCTACTTAGTAATAATAAAGCTGGCTTTGAAATTATTGATTTAATTAACAGTGCACTACTAGGAGTTGTAACTGTCTCTACAATGTAGTAAAAAATTCTCATTAAAGTTTTCTCAGTCTAATCCTCATCAATTTAAATAATTCCTTCTTGTTAAGATATTTAGTTTGTCACTCTTAATTCTGGGGACAAAGGTTCAGTGTCCCCTGTACAATCCTTACAAACCATTTTATCACTTGTCTCCCTCTCAAGATTTTGGGAGCTCCAGGAATTGCACCAAGGAGGTTTCCATTTAATTACATCATTAAATTAAACACCATCACGTTCTTAAGAGATTTGCCTTATTAACAAACAGCACTTTTTCTCTTCCCTTGCTTCTTCCTCAGGTTCCCAAGTACCTCCAGGATAATTTATTTAAAGGAACTTCCCAGGAAAATTAAAAGGCAGCTGGGAAGTTGTAGGGAAGCCTGAAAAGGGGATTTTTTGCAGCACTGCTCCAGTGTTGCCATCTAGTGTTACAAACAGATCCAAGGAAAATGAAAGCCAAAGGATTTTATTAGTTACCATGGTTGTGTAGGAAAACTTCAACCTGCAATAAAATTTACACACACAAGAGCTGCTCTCTATTTTTTTTTTGTTGGTTTTTAACAGGGATGGTTAAACATGTTCATGGAGACCAGCCAAAACCAGCACTGCTCCAAAATCCCAACTTCCCAAGGCAAGGAGCCTGGATGTCCCCTCTATTAATGCTAATTAACATTAATTGCTTCACACCCTGTACAACCCTTCACCAGCTTTCTGTGGATTTAGTTACTGAAAAACTGCTGAGGAGGAAAAAAAGGTCATGATAGTGACTGAGCCAAGTCATCCTTTTAATCTGACTCTGATTCCAGAATTCTGGAACATAAAAATACGGTTTAAATGGTCAGACTGTTTGAACTGCTGGAGTATTTCCATCTCCTACCCAGCTTTAACCACAAAGTTAAATTAGGGCTCCTTATTTCCAGTCCTCTGTAACTCTGCAAGGCACAAAAAACCTCCATGATTTTATGCAGAGGATACAAACACCTTTTTTGAGGATTTGGGGTGTTTTTTAGATACAGCAAAGACTGAGAAAAACCTTGATGTCATGATAAAGCAGTAAATACTTACCACTAAACCAAGAGAGGTGTAGAATAAGGAATTTGGCAAATAATATTTCCCATTATTACAAAACTAAACCTCTCCTTGCAGAAATGATGAATTAGATGAAGATTCCGATTCCAAATGTCCCAAATGCTCTACTGGATGTGAGGGATAGAGGATTTCCTGGGACCTCAGTCAGATCAGGGCACAAAGAGTTCATTTTACAACTTCTTCAGGCAACTCAGCAATTCCTCTTTATCCATGTGGTATCCACTCTTCTTCCATTCATCCCTCAGCTGCTGTAAGGCTGCTCCAATGTCTTTCCCAGAAGTCACTCCCATTTTCCTTAAGTCATGGCCACTGACAGGAAAAGTGGGAACAGTCCATTCCTGCATTTCTTTCAAAAGCTGTTCTTCTCCTTGGTACTTCAGGAGCTCAAAGATCTTGGAATTTGTGTTAGCTTCCCTAGACTGGAGAGCAAACAAAAAGGGAAAAAAGAGAGGATTCACTATGGAAGAGCAGAAAAGAGCCCAAATTGTGTTATTGCCATGACCCCTTGTCAGGCAAGATGTGGACAAGTTGGATCTATGGAAACAAGGATCTCCTAAGTGTTAAATGTCAGTCCTAACTTGGAGCCTCTGGGAGATCCTTGGAGACTTCCCAAATTCCAAGTAATAGCTGGAATCATCCAGCTGAAGAGGATCCATGACCTTTCCTGTGGGAGACAGGCCTTGCTAAGGGGGGACTGGGGGCTCTTCCCTCCAGCCCCAGGGAATTCTGCTGCTGTAAAAGTGCAGAATTTCACCTGGAACAATGTGTTTCCAGAGGGAAAACAAGGGGAAAAAAGAATAACATAATCAGAGTGGTTGGGGTTTGAAGGTTCCAAGGGCAGGGACACCTTCTCCAGTTTGTTCCAAATCCCATCCAGCATGGCCTTGGAAAAACACCCCAACCAAGCCACCTTCCTCAAGTGGAACTGCCATCAGTAATATTTATGACAGGAGAGAGGTTCCTGTGTGAGAGTGAAGCAATCCCAGTCTAGCTGATCATTTTTATCAGTACATCCCATCCTTGGGATCAAAGTATGGTCTTTAAAACTGCCAAAAAATGGTTAAAAACCAAAAAACAAGCCTGTTGATGAAATGGCTTTTGGCTCTTTATTTCCACTTGGCCTCATTGTCCCTGCTGCTCTGTACAAGTGGAATTCAGTCGACTGTGAAGTAAATAAAGCAATATAAACCACTTACATCCATCAGGAAGTCCTGGTATGGTCTGAGTGGTTCTGGCCCCACACCTCTGGTTAATTCCTGTCGGTGCTTCAGCAGGAAAAGGCCCAGGTTTTTCTCTTCTTTGGAGATTTTCAGCCTCAGGTCGAGGTTTGTTACATCATCCTTCCCCCTGAGCAAGGATGTCAGGACAGTCATGGGTTTTGGAGACAGGGCTTGGAGATTTTTAGTGACTCTGGCAAATTCCTCTAAATTGCCATCAAGTGGGAGTCCTGAAGGGGATACACACAAAAAGTGCAAAGAAGTGTTAGAAACAAATGTGAATGTTAACACAGGAAAAAGGAGTCCTAATTTCTGAGTAAAACTAAGTTTGATGTCACTTGGCCAAGTTCTGTTTGTGTGGATACAGGAGCAGGAAATCAATCTTCACCTCACCTATGTACTGGGCAATATCCAGCTCATACATAAGTTGAACCAAATGATTTACATGGTTTCCAAGAAGAATTTTTTTCAGTTCCACCCAAATCCTTTCTCCTGATATTGCAGCCAACCCATTGGCATTTTCTTTAATTGCTTGCAGTGTAGTAGGTTCATGATCTCCTGGTTTCTCTGCGATTCTTCCATAAAATCTGCCAAATAAAACCCCTAAATGTTAAATTAAAAACAACTACTCCATTTAGAATTATAAAACCATTTAGGTTGGAAAGGGAATATGACAGTTTTTTACATCACTGGTCTCTCTTCTTCTGAGCCCTTCTACAGGTCATTTCTTTACCAAGGAAAGGCAAAACCTCTCACCTGAAATACCTCAGGATTCGTAAATAATCTTCTTGTATTCTCTCACTTGCCTTCCCTACAAATCTGATTTTCTTGCTTTTCAAATCTTCATAGCCATTAAAAAAATCATACAGTGTCCCATCCAAACCTAGGAAAAGAATTAAAAAAAAAAGAATATGAATTTACAAACGTGGTTGACACATATTTATCCAGACCTTTCTGCAAGACAAACCAACAAAACTGAACCAGACAGAGAATTTTCTGGCTTCATTTGAAATTCAGTGTTTCACCTAAGTATTTGCTTATCAAAGAATGTACCTAAGAACATGGAATTGACAGTCAGGTCCCTCCTTTCAGCATCCTTGTGCCAGTCAGTGGTGAATTCCACCTCGGCGTGTCGCCCATCGGTGACAACATCTATTCGAAGGGTGGTAATTTCAAAGTTCTGCTCCTGCAGCTGCAAATCCCACAGATATTGTTACTTCAACAGCAAAGGCACAACCTAAAACCTGGGGATTTCCTCTGGACACGTGCAAAGCAACGTGGGCCATGTTTTCATACAGAAATACAATCCCTGGAATTAATCCTTGCATTATTTATTTTCTACAGAGCCTGCAGACCAAGGTAGAGGAAACAGAACTTAGGATTAAATTCCACACATCATTTGGATGTGTGGGCAGCCTACATTATCTTTTCTGGTGATGACACAGCAGCATGAATGGATTAAAATATGATAATTAATTGAATTCTACAACAAATAATCAAAAAAAAAAATCACTGCAGAGCCTCATTGTTAAAGCATCACAGCAAGGGTGTCAAAGAAGGAACACACTATCACTTTCTTCCTGGCCATGCTGCACATCCAGAGAGAGTTAGACAAGATCCAAGTGAAATCCCAAACCAACCCTGGCAGTGATGGTTCCGTGTTTCTCTCCCTTGTTGTTGATGAGCCGAACACCAGCTGCTGTGAACATCTCCTTCATCTCTGCTGGGGTGGCTGTGGTGGCAAAGTCAATGTCCTGTGGTGTCACCCCACTGAGCAAATCCCTCACGGCCCCTCCTGCTATTCTCAGCTCGTGGTTCTGCTGCTCAAACAGTTCTGGGGAGCAAAGGAAAACCAGCTCACATCAACATAAAGCAGTGTCAGCTGTCACCTGCCTCCTCACAAACAGCACACCTGTGGCAACACACACTCCTGTTTGGCAGCTTCATGAAAATGCACTAATTAGGGGCACAGAGAGCACCCCCAGCTATTTCCCTGTCCTTGGAGAGATTTTGTCTGGGGAATGTCTGATAACCTAAATATTGGCAGGGTCTAATTGATACTGGGGGACTCAGGGCTGTGGTTTATTTATGGCAGGGACAGTGAACTGTGAACCTGAATTTCATCAGGAATAATAAAGAATCATGAAATCATTGCCCATGAGAGAAAACCGAGGCTTTGGGACCTCAGAGCCACTTCCAGTGCCTAAAGGGGCCTAAAAAAGGCCGGGGAAGGAGTTTTTATGAGGGCACAGAGCGACAAGACAATAGGGAATGGCCTTAAACTCAAGGAGAGTAGACTTAGGTTGGATATTGGGAAAAAATTCTACCCTGGGAGGGTGGGGAGGCCCTGGCACAGGGTGCCCAGAGAAGCTGTGGCTGCCCCATCCCTGGAAGTGTCCAAGGCCAGGCTGGATCCCTGGGACAGTGGGAGGTGTCCCTGCCCATGGCGGGGGGGGCACTGCGTGGGCTCTGAGGTCCCTTCAACCCCAATCATTTTAGGATTCCATGATTCATCTTCTTGCTCAGGATACACCCCCAGTATCCCCCGCACACCCTCAGTATCCCCCCACACATCCCCAGTATCCCTCGCACACCCTCGGTGTCCCCGCACACCCCCGGTGTCCCC
>WEIV01016284.1:892137-905851 GCA_013390005.1 Calyptomena viridis | reverse complement strand
TCAACTCTGAACAATGGCATCAATATTATCCAAATTTAGCAGTAGTATTAAATAGAGGAGCAACACTGAATGAAAATTTAGATTCATAGCAAATAATTTCCTCTTCTTACTGTATACTTTTTCCCAATTTTTAATGATTATTGTGGTTATTTGATAGAGTTTTGTTTACCACTGGTAGGCACTTTTTATAGTATGGTTAGAATGCAGTGAAAAAGTAACAGTTTGTGCTAAGAAATATTAGATATGGTGTTTTAGGTATGGCTTTGGTTTGGATAGATATGGTTTTAAATTTGAACATGTGCATGAACAAAAAATATGTAGACTTGAAAATTGAAAAAAAAAGTCCTTTTCAAGTTAGTGAGATGTGTTCAGTTANAAGATATTTAACTTAGTGGACTGTAGTCTTGTTGTCAAAAAAAGGATATAAAAGATGATTTATCCTTGTGTTTCATTTGAGACACCATAATTGATCTGTATTAGTAAAAATATTTGTCATTCTTTCTGAAGTCACCAGTGTATTGTCAAGCACTGACGTTATGGTTTCCTTCAGCTGAAATCCCTTTCAGTAAATGCTCTTGGTCCCTGTCCGCCCACAATTCTGATCCCATCTCTGCTACACCAGTGTATGTGGAAACAACAGGGATTACAGTGGTTTATTGGGCTGTTCACAGCTTCTCCTTGTGAAACCTGTTCTGTCATTCCACTGAATTTCCCTTAACGCTGGGGCACACACCATCAGTGTTCTCCTGGCAAGATTCCTCCTTCCTGGGATGGCCCTGTGCTCTTATCTGTGCCACAGTTCTTCCCTGGTCTGTAACTCGGTGTTCTTGCTACCACTTTACAACGGGGCTGCAGAGTGACTGTGCCTTCTACAGCAAAGGTGACTGACTTGTAAGGATCTGCTTAATTTTTATCCGGAATCATTGCAGTCATAGATCTCTGAACTTGTAGAAGTTTTGTGGTGTTATGTATTGCATGAAACTGAGCAAAGAAAAGTGCAGGGTGGTGGAACAGGACCATAGTGCAGTAATTATTTGTAGCCTTACTAGAATAGAATATTACTAGAATAGAATAGAATATTCCTTACTGGAATAGAATTGAAATTAATATATTTGATCTTATTCTTAATTTTAGTTAAGTAGAAAACAGTAATAGTTATCCATATTTCTCATTCTTATGGCATGTGAGGATGCCGCATGATTCAAGCTCAGTTATATAAAATCTTGATTAAATGTAAAGCTGATGATTCTGCCTGTTGCTGCCTCTGAGCAGAGAAGGATATGCAATCACAGAGAAGGTGGGGAAAAGATGTACTAATTGCATTTTATAAATAAAATTGTAGTTTAATGGACACACATTTTAATTTTTTTTAAAAACCTGAAACTGTATAATTTTACTGAGGTTTACAGTCTTTCTCAAGTGAAACCTGAGAACAACTGTAACTAATGCACTTATCAAGGAAAAAAATTCGACAGCTGTAGTTCTTCAGTGTGCTTGGGGCTAGCCTGAGGACCTGGCTGTTCCTCTGAACCATACTTTGATTCCCACTCTGTCTGTTGGGTTGGGATATGAAAGTAATTTTGACCATTTAAATTTCTGGATAGAAAAGAGTCTTTGGTGTCGTAAAACAAGGAAGAGAATTTGATACTTTGGAGGTAGTTGCTTAGAATTTCAGTGACATCTCTGGATCCTTTAAACATTTTTATCTTGATATTGAAATTTTTCCTTAGAATCTTATTTGTTATGGTGTTCAAATATGCTTAGAGTTACATTAAGAAACAAATGGTAATGTATGGAGATAGATGTTTTCAGTAGTTGGTTCTATTTTTTTGTTTGTTTGTTTCTTATTTTTGAGGAAAACATCTGATAGTTCTATCGTGATACATCAGCATTAAAGTGCACCTGCAGCTATATGCTAGTAATGGAAACTGAGCACCAGTAAAGAGAAGGAATAAATGGAAAAGTGTTTTGAATCCTTTATGTTTAAAAATAGTGTCATTTTATGAGGCTTTCTGTAACTTTTTCTGAATGATGGTCTGAGTCAGTGTTAATGGGATTTGAAGATGTGATTTCATGGTGTTCTAATTATTTTAATCCTCATTTTCAGACAATGTTTTATTAATGGCATTGTGTTAAAAGCCTGATAAGTTACCTTTAAGTGTGGCAGGAAGAGGCGTCTAATTAGAAAAAAAAAAAAAAGAGAAAGAAATATTGTTTACACTGAAGATTTCATGGAGGGTTTTAGGAGGAAACATTACCATTTAAGACATACAGTGTTGGAGGAAATAACTTTAATGAGCATAACTTAACCCTAGTGCTTGATCCTTCACTTACTCGTGCTTATGTCTCAAGTTATTTAATAGAGCACTGGCACAGCTTCTTTGTTTCTCCAGCCTCGTGGTGCTGGTATTTAGTTTTTTCCTTCTTTAGCTTTGTCTTTCTGCAGCTTAGAATTTGCTGCGTTGAGTTTAGCAGATGATCAGTAAATGTCAAACAAATCAAAGTGTTTCTGCCAACAGAGCTATTGAAGTGCTGCATTCTGAATGTGACTTTTTTTAATTGATTCCTAAGAGGTCGAAATAGAAAGTGCCAATGCATGAGCAACAGGGATTAATGGCAACAGGCCTCGGCATTCCAGCTGTTGTTCTCCATGTATTTATCTGTCTCTCCTTACCTTGGGCAGGTGTGAGCACCTGCTTGCACTCGTATATATAGTCACCCTCAGAACGGCTTAACGTGCAATATAGTTTTAGTTTTGCTGGGAATTAGCTTATCTTAATTCTGCGAAGACATTTCAGGAAAACATACCCTGAAACTGAGAGGGGAAAGACATTTCAAGTGAGTAGCACCCATCCTTCAGAAACAGCAGGAACATGCTGCAGGCTCTGAGATACCAGCATAAGGTGTCAGGAGTAGTTCCCCGCTTTTCCCTCTCCAGCATTTCTTTACCCCTTCGTCTCAGTGACGGCAGCTTCCTCTTCGCTTGTCTGCTGAGGCTGAGAAGTATTGCATGTGCTACGTGGGCCATGTTCTCTTCTTGCCAATGTGTAAGTGTTTTTTTGATAGGCCAACTGTCAGGCAGAGCACTATGGAATGTGGTGATGAAACTCGTGTGTCCCAGGCAGTAGATGGCAAGTACAGTCCCATTGGTGCTGCCCTGCCAAGAGACGTGTCCTGTGGGTGAGACCACTGTCCAGTTCTGCAAAATGTGACAGAGTGGTGACTCAGCAGAGAAACAGGCAAGAAAGGGATAACATTCCCTATTCTTTACATATAATGTCCTTTGGATTGGTGGCAAATGGCCTCTGGTTTTTGGTTTTTTTTCTAGACTCATTTGAAGATTTAACTCTTCTGCCTCTCCATTGGCTCTCTCAATTCTTCTTTCTCTTTTAAATGACACATATAATTTTGCTTTTCCCAAGATCACAAAAAAATTAGTTCTAAGAAGTTTCGTCATGAAAAGAGTTTTTGACCCACTCTGCAAAACATGCTTTGCATGTTTTACATCTCTACTTTGCAACCTGCCTGCAGAGCGTACAGTTCATCACAGCTTCCTTACTAAAAATTGGTTAATCAATTTAAGCTAGAATACAACTTTTGGTATTTTGGTGGTGCTTCCACTCTGATTTATCAGAATAGTTACATTTACATGTCAGATGCAGGAAGATGATGATCCCAAAAATCAGGCCTGCTCATCTGTGTAATCATTTTTGAGCATTTTCTAATCAGAGATGCCTTCTGCATTAGCATTGGTGATTTTCAGTTGCACTGATATGTTTGTTCTGTATTTGTGATTAATAAGCTGCTTGGAATATTTTTCCACTTGACTGTATGAATGTTTTCACCTGTACAAAAAAAGCATTGTTACAGAGGTTCCAGAGAGTGTCCTCTATGTGTCTGTTCTTAGTGATTTCATAGACCTGGAAGATACTTGGAAATCATGGTTTTCTGAGGGTATGTTTCACTACTCTTTGCTATTCTGGTCTCCGCTTGCATACTGGGGTGGAAGAACGTTGTCAGAATACATATTTGTGATTGCTGGATAAATGTTTATGCTCAGTGTGTCAATGGAGAGCTCTACCAATCCTATTCTGTTTTTCTGCAACTGACTGATATGCACATGCAAATAGATATGTAGATGAATTCTTCAGCTCCACAGTAAACATCCCCAGTGAGGTTTATCTAGTACAGACATAGAATGATAAAGTTTTGGCAGAGAAATCTTACCCACAGCCTGAGATGACAATCTTGACGCATGTGCAGTGCCATGTGTATGCCCAAATTCCAAAGGTGGTGATGAAAGGAGCTGGGTTTGTATTTACTGGTTTAGCAGATCAGCCTTCATGTGCAGCCAGTGCACCTTCAGTGCTGCAGTGAAGTCAGGCAAGTGGATGGAAATGTGCCTATTAGAAGCTTCCCCATACAGGAAAGCACTTGAATGAAAGAGTGACCTGAAAATACACAGAAAAGTCACTAATATGCTATGACAGTAGCAGGGGGGTTACTGGGGAGAAGATATCCCCATCTTTGAACATATACTACTAGTAAGCATGCAAATTAGATGTTAGTGTTTTGTCTAGATGATTCTGTGGCTGTCATATTTCTTCCCATCAACAAGGTTAAAATATATGTATAGTTAAATAACAGATCTAAAAATAAGGAGAATTTTAAAGGGCAGGTTATGGAATAAGTCTGACAATATCATGAGCCTATTTGCTATAAATGGATTATTTTTAGAGGCCCTTTTATTTTACATCCTTAGGCTACGCCTGCATCCTTTTCTAAAGTCTTTTCCTGAAGCTCAAGGGATTGTAATGCTGAGGCTTTCAAATAATCAGCCCCTTCTAGGAGTAGGAGCTTGAAGCATAATACCAAATAAAGGAGTTAGTCACATTAACAGAACAGAACATACGTGACTCATTAGATGTAAATAGTACCAGATTCAACAGGGTAATGGGGAGTAGTAAATGCTAATATGTTAGAGATTAAAGGGAAGTGGCATAAGTGACATGCTAAGGCAAATTACAGTTGTTCTACCATTCTATAGGCTCTAAATAACCTCTGGCCTGAGGGCTTAGGATTCATACTACTTGAAAATAAGAAAATAAAGATGGAATTAATCTCATCTACTTTGCACTAATATAAAAGATACACTATTATTCAAAGTTAATCATTGGTAAAATAAGACACTTACAAAGTGATGTATCCTGCGTGGTTCATCTCAGGATGACATGGGAGAAATGTCCCTGGTGTGGTGTGTATCTGCAGAGGTAACTACTTGACTAGTTATGGTTAGAGAACTGTTTTTAAATCATTAAAATTAGTTGAAGCCCATTCTGAACATCTAAGTTAAGATTGAAAAATGTGCTTCATTTTAAATTCTCTCACTAGTGAGTTGCTCTGTTCTGTCCTTTGGCATCTGTGGTCTTACTGCCACCTGCTTTTCCAAGGAGGGCACTGGGAGACCAGAAGTGCTCACTTTTCACTACAGCCACTTGTAGGATTTCTGGATTCATGACATAGATCTGGATATTCCCAAGACTTGTCTCACTTTGCAAATATTCTCTGGAAGCTGGATAAGAAATGGTAACCCTATTTGTAATGTTCTGTTTGTAATCTTCCTTTGATTTAGCTTTTATGATAGATAAGTTTAACAATTGCAGATAGACAATGACCATTGCTAACCTAGCAATGGAGTTACAAAAGTGAAGAATTAAAACACTTGTCAGAATACTTCTGCACAACAGGATTGATTGTGGTCGTCATCCAAAGATCTTGATCACAAAACAGTATCTTGGTAGTACTTCAAAAATCCTGTGCTGGGGCAAGGTCTCCACAGTTGTGCTTCTCAAACGAACTCTGAGCTAATCCAGGGGAATTCTTGTGAAAGAATTTTTTGCAGCTCGAAGAAAACTGACACCACCATTTTTCAGTTTATCTGAAAGTCTCTCCCCTTATGTTTAGCTGAGGATTCTTTGAAGAATTTTTTTCAGTGGTTTGGGTCTGCTTTGTTTTTCAGGTGTTTGGGAGTCCAGTAGTGGTTATGGACTCACATTCATTACACGTTGTTTGAGTTGGCTGATTTTCTGCATCATTTCAGACAGCCTTGTGACAGAGTCTGTGCCTGACATCTCAGTACAACAGATGTCAGGTTTGGGAGTAGAGTGCTCAGAGTAAATGTGTGTGTGCCTCAGGTGCACATGGGGGTCAGTTTTGGAGACCATGTGTTCCAATGCCTATGGCACAGCACCTGTGGGATTGTGTGGGGAACTGTGGTGTTTGCTGTCTACCACCACTGGTTTATATCAGTGGCAGTTATGCTACTTTGTCATTTTCTCCCATTTTATGGTGAATTTAAAACTTTCTGTAACTAAGTAGCACTGTGCATACCATGATGAAATTGAATTGGTGGCATCCATGGAATTTAACTGTCTTTTGCCATTATTTTAGACCCATATACAGTTATGATTTAATGTAAATATAAAGATTATACTTTAGACAAGTAAACCAGGCTTGTTTATATAAAATAAGTGGAATTTTATATCTCATGTTAGTATTTGTTTCAGCCTCATCTATATTTATTTATAGATATTGATTTGTTTTCTTATGTCTGTTTACATGCTGTGTACCATATAAATAACAATCTCTACAGTTTATTTATGATTATGCTTTAAATGCCAATTTGTACTTTTTGTTTTAAAAAACATCCCATTTCTGTGGGTTCTGTATCAGTTGTTCCAGACTTGTAAATTTAAACATTCAGAAGCTTAGATCCTTCATAAACAGGCATGCATCCTGCATTCCTGACTTGTTACCTGGGCATGGCAGGGAAGGAGAGGTGGGATGGGCTTTGGATGCTTTTGTACTCTCCATGTTTCCTGTGACTCAGGGCAGTTCTGTGAGGAGCCTCCAGAGTTGTTGCTGCTATTTCTACTCATAATTCAGAGTTATCTAATTGTTGCCATAATATCAGAGATATCTGACTGTAATCTGGTGCTGCAGTGTTTAACTGCAAGTCCTTGTGTCTTCTATTGTATCTGGTTCTAAACAGTTTACAAGGCAATCATCCAGGCTTTGGGGACAATTTAAAAATTATGACTGGGTATTGCTGTAACTGGTATTTACTAATTAATTAGTATAACAGGCAAGAATTAGATGGACTTTGGGATTATTTTTTTTAAGCCATCCTGCACACCATTATATTCCTAATACGTTATAGTATTTGAAAACTGTTGTTCATTAATTTTTTCCTTGGTTATTGAGAGCAACAAAGAGGGTTCTCACTTGGCTGCAAAGACTCAGGTCACAGAGGAGAGTTCTGTGAATTATGTAGAACTAAAAAAAGTAGACTTTAGTAGGGCTGCCCCTCAGCTCTTCACTTTCTTGTTAGTACTGGTGCTTGGGATTATTCTACCACCTTTAGAGAATTTTGTGTTTCCCTGGAAAACATCATGCAGCCTCTGTGGGCCTTTCTCTGAGTTTAAAGGCTCCTCTGGATTGAAGGGCTGCCATTTGTTGTGTCAGCCACTCCCCTAGTTTAAAGCCAGCCAAAAATATGCTGACAGTAGGCTCTGTCTCATTGTCCAGGTCTCTGATGAAGATAATGATACAGACCTTGGTACCCCTGCAGTCGTTTGCTTGCAGTTGGAGACCATCTGGACATTGAGTCATTAATTCCTGCCCTTTGAGCCCATAAATTCAGCCCATTTTTGGCTCACTAAAAAGTCCATTTGTCCACACAATATTTCTTCAGCTTGACATGTAGGATGCTGTGAGAGTGTGCCAAAAGTTTCACTTAAAACTAAATGTAACATAATTTGCTTTCTTCTCACCTCCGTAGCCAGTCATTTCATTGTAGAATGTAATTATTTTAGTCAGGCATGATTTGCCTGTTGGTATATCTGGGTTAATTGTTCCTGATTATCTGTTTGTCAGTGATGTTCTTAGAAAAGGTTTCCAAAGAAAAATACTTCAAATTCTTTTCTGCCATTGTTCTAGGTGAGACTAATCAGCCAACAGTTTCCCAGGTCTTCTTTCTTGCCTTTCTTAGGTTATCATAATGTGAGCAAGAGATTGCCACCATGGCCGTGATTTTTCATATCAGTATCACCTTATGACCAGATCCATTCTTTTTTCAGCGCTCTTGGCAAACCCTGTCCAGTCCTGTCTATCTGTTCCTGTCTTATGGCCACAGCTCCTGCCCCAGGAGGTTCTGTCTGCATTTCCTTGGCTACACCAAAGCCTACCCTCAAGTTTAGAGTCCAAACCTTTGCTAGTGACCTTTTCAGGCTTTCTCAGGATCCCAAACTCAGTCATTTTGCTGTCTTCAGACTGGTGCTCAGTGAAGTCAAGTTGTATTTCCTCTCATCCTTGCTTGTCCTCTGTAAAACAGTGGTCCTTTTTCCATGCTCTTCTGCTGTATCTCTGTGGTCATGAACATATCACAGATTCCTGAGTGAATTTGCCTTTCTTCCTGATTGATGCCCAAACTCTCCCCAGTAGCTGACAGATACCTGAGGAAGGTGTCTGAAGACCCTCACTTCTGAGCAGGAATATGGAAAATGCCTCTTTTTTTTTCCCTTGTGCATCTCTCCTCCACTTACAGCTCCTCCTCCTTTGTGTTTGAGTTTCACTTTGTGTTGTGTGCTTGTACTCCTGAGGCTGTGTTAATATATTTACTGACAGCTATGATAAAAATCTACTTGTGCAGATGTGCATGAGCATATATGCATGTATTACATTATACTGTATTACTTCAGCTTTTCATTTTCAGCCTTGTATTATCTATAAACAAACATACAGCTCATATTTTGTTGTTTGATAAATTTACGTTACAATTATAAAGCATAAATATAATTGTCATATAATCTTGGCTATGAATTCTTAAGGCAGGTGTCAGCCATTGCTATTTTGTATGCTCTTGGGTTGGAGATGTGTGTCAGAAATAGTGACAGCATTTCCAACTGCTGCTCTAGAGCCTTTTAAAACTTACAGAAGTTTTATCACTGGAAATTCAGCTTTGAAAGTCAAAAGGAGAAATTGAATTTTATGTGAAAGTCTTTGAGTGCATTCAAGAGTCTGAAATAATTCTTTGCAGTTCAATAAAAAAAGAAATATCCGTGCTTTATAAACCTACTTCAGGGTTTTTTTTGTTTGTGCTTTGTGGATTTTTCCCCCCCTAACATTCCATTTGAAGCTGATAGACTAGCCCAGTGCTAAGTAAAATGCCCTTTTTTACATGTGAAAGCTTGGTAATTATTACAAAAAGATTCTTAGTGGCTCATAATATACATATAATCAAATTCGTTTTGAATTCTGTCTGAGCTGAGAAGGTAGGAGTAATCCAATTGGTGGTTGTTTACCTCTGCTTTTTCTGATGCCTCAAAGGGTGGAAGCAGCAGCTCAGGGAGGGCAGCTGGTTCTGTGGTGCAGAGCAGCCGTGGGGAGACACGTTTGAAACTGTTCAGACCAATCCCGGTGCTTTTGGTGTCTCCTCCTTAAAACTCCAAAGCCTGGTTGGGCTGTTAAACTCTCAAGGCTAATGCAGTTATACAGTGAGAAACCTTTCCCAAAGCTGTGTGTGTGGCAATCTCTGATCCCACAATCGATTCCATCATGAAGGACTTTAAATGCTGCTCTTCAAGGGAACAGCAGTCATGCAAATGAAGTGTGTGGATTTCAAACCATGCTTCAGAGATTAAACTGCTGGAGTTTTTGGACACTGTGTGTAACGTGGAAGCTTGAGTAAAGACCAAACCCATGGCATCTTTGGGTCTTTGAATAACACTTCTGCTTTGCTGGAATTTATTTCTCTATGATAATAGTTATGAGATGGAGGGGACTCAAGGGTCACCTATAGCTTTTAAATGATTTTATTTTCTTCTCCAACTCCTTCAAATGAGTCCCAGACTTCATTGTTGTTAAAAGAATTAAACAATTCTTTCTTTTAGAAATTCTCTCTCACCTTTCCCAGTCTTTCTTTGTGTTTTGTTATAGTTGTAGCTTCCTCTATTGTAGCACAATGGTAGAGTTGATTGGTTCGGGTGCTGATCTTATAATTAAATGAAATTATGTTTAGAGCAGGGGAAAGGTAGACAGGAACTAGCCATTTTATTATGCTGGTGTGTGTATATGTAATAGATTTAAATTAAATTCACATTCTAAATATCTACTTATAATTAATGATTCATTCTGCCTTCAGTAATAATCAAGTGTGCATATCTTTATTAAATGTAGTATGTGTCAGTACATGTATACAGTGATGTTTAATGCCTTTTGAAACTTACATACTGGGAATCTGTTCCCACTATCCCAGGATAACATCTCAAGGATGCTAATAAGGCCAGGCCAGGTACATGTCCTAGCAAAGCGTGCATTAGAGGGTCTATTAAGATTTTTATAGTATATCTATTTGTTAGAATCCCTGTAGGTCTCTTTTTATAAGCTTTATTTAACTGTAAACTTGGAAAGTTTTTAATTTTTCTCGAACAGTGAGTTTTAAAGCATTTAAAACTTTAGCTGCTACCAAGTGTTTGGCAGTGTAGAAACTAAAATCACAAAATACGAAATTAAAACGTCATGGTAAATTTCTGCTTCATTGTGTTTCCTCTTAATTAAGAGATAACGGAGGTATTGTTCTTAAGGATAAAGGGATTCATTGCTTCAGTTTCCTTGTTATGCCAACCAAAAAAAATCAGAAATTATTTGAAGCATTTTTTATAATGCATATGGGGGAAGGTGTTTTCTGTACTAGAATTTGGGGTTTGAAACTTGATTAGACTGCTTGCATAATTTGAAGTTACTTAAAGTGGATTTAAAATCTACAGAAATTTATATTCTGCCTCCATGGACTATGTTTTAAAGATACCAGCACTTCAAAGGAAATTACTGCAAGGAACCAACCTGTATCCAGCCTAGCAAAATTAGTTCAAGGTGTCCTGGGGTAAAGTCAAATGAAAATGGTGTATGTGGTGTCAGAGCACACAGAAATGGTATTAATGTGTCCTTTCTTTTGTCAGAATGGAAGGAAAGATGTCAAGATATTTTCTTTTGGGTAGGAAGATAACAGTAAACAATATAACTCAGTAAATGTTTGGTGAGGATGCTTAGTATAAGATTCCTGTCTGACTGAAGATATACTGATTTTCAGTCTGCTGGAACTGCCCTGTTTGACACAGGGGGCCTCTTTTAGCAGTCTAATATTTCTTTTCTTACTGTAGGATAAATGAGGTCTTAGAAACAGTGACGTATGCACGAGTTCTGGATGTAGGAAGCATTTTGGGGGTGGGATAAGGTTCTGTGGGTTTTTTTAATGAAGCCAGTGAGATGGAGAGATCTGCTTGATAATAAAGTTTAACTTGAGTGCCAGCTCCATGCTGTTACAGCATATTACTACACAGCAAGAAATGTGGCACAGATGTTGTGGCAGCCATATTTTACACCCTCCAAAAGGTCATGTCGCTTGTTATTACATTCAGAATCAATATTAAGTGAGCGTTCCAAATTTCAGCTGTCAGTTGAATTTATTGCTGCAAACCAAGGCTGAAAGGTTTTCAACTGTGATTCGAGCAAGCTAACAAATTAATAATACAGAAGTATGCGTGGTGAAGCAGGTGATCCATGTTCCAACAGAAAAGGAAGTTTAATTGAAAATCATAGAATTCAGAGCTGAGATGTTCAGTCCATTTGCTTTACCACAGGGGACTTGTAGTGTTGGGGAGGACACATTGTGTGGCCACTGCTAGGGCAGGTTTGCAGACAGATTCAGTTGTGTTCTGCATGGTAAGGTACTACCTATATGTGTGTGGTACCTGTAAGTGTCTTATCTTGAAAAATATTTTCATGTCTAACATGTGCAAGTCATTTATATAGTCCTATATTCTGTGCATGTATAACAAATCTGATTTTTTGTTCTTTTCTCTGGTAACAGCAAAAGAGAATAGGTCTGGGTAGGGAAAGTGGCCACCAGTGGTCCAGGAAAGCTGCAGCTTAGAAGGCTGAGTCTGTACCTGTGTTTTCACTTTCTCCAGGGTAAAGATAAATTGCAACATCAGAACACTTTTTGAAATAGACAAGTTCTGTTGCTCAGTGGAGATGGACTTCTGTGAAGTAGCCAAAGTGCTCACAATTCAAATATCTTTAGTTTTGGAAGATTTTGGAATTTCTTGAAGTTTCTACATATTCCATATTTTTGGTGCTGTTTGCAGTATTGAATACTCAGAGATCAGAATGAAGAAAACCCCTTGCAGTCTGGAATGTCTCTTAATTTCACTGCATGTTAAAGTGACCTTAGCAAGATGAACAGCACGATTTTCATCTGATCTATCTTGTGTTTTGTCCCTTCTTCCCTGTGTTCACACAGTTCCATTCTACCAATTTGCATTTGCTTAAAGACTTTTCCACAATATGTGCAGTACCTCTGTGACATGCTTTGTTGCTTTCCCTCCTTCTGTTTCAGAAATAGTGGATTTTGCTTTGCATATCTGTGAAGGATTTTCCTCCATTTTAAATACAACTGATCAAAATTGCAGCTAATCTGCAGCAATTCCCTTACATTTTGCATAAATTTGACATCATTCATGCTATTTAATGTAAATTCTTCAGATAGAAGTTTATGGTTCTTGAAGCTAAACTTGTGGAAACAAGGAAAAATTGTAAAGGAACTGTCAAACTGAAATGGGAGCCATGGGAGAGACAGCATGCCTCCACATCTGCCTTTTGTGTACTTTTTCCTCAAATTGTGGAGGTTTTGTTCACCTTTAAGTTTTAACCTATCTTCTCATTCGTGCTAGTGCCAAGAGAAAAGCAACAATGCAAAAGGGTAATTACTGTTGTGCAGTTCTGGCTTCAGGGACAAAAATAAATGAATCCTTTTCCTTAACAACCATTGACAGATGTAGGGAAAACTTACTATCAGTTTGTTCAGTACAGACTTTTGAGAAATAAGGGGTTAATACAAAGGAGATCAATGACAAAAGGGGGAAGCAGTGGAGTAAATGTATTAATATGCCAAGGGTGTTTGTGCACCACTGTGCACTATTTTGGAGAATGTGTAAATCATGGTCAATTAAAACAGACTGTGAGGTTCATAGAGCTGATTGGAGTTATGCTCAGACTGCCACATGACTTACTATTGCAAAGCAGAACTAGATTCCAGCTCTCCTGCTGCAGGGAAGGTAATTTCTGTCACATCCTCACCCGCCACTGCCATTCTTATTCTTCTCATTGTTTCTGTTTCCTCAGTAACAACTATAGTTATTTGCATTTGCAATGGTCTTTTGAGACTACAAGCTCTGAAAGGATCAAGCATTTGTATGTACCTTCAGTTTTAGTGAAATGGCATCTTTGAACAATTGTAAAAATCCACATGCTTTTTTTTTTCTAAAATGCAAAAAGGAAGCCATGGAGACACCAAGAGATAATCAGTACTTTTTTTTTCATCAAAATGTCTCTATAAGGATGAGAAATTTACTTCATTGCTGAAGTTTAAATGGTGAAACTGTAGCATAAACTGATTTTATCTAGTGCTGTCACTTAAATCTAGATAAAAACTTCTTATGTCCTTTTTTTCTTTCTGTGTACCTCAGTGAAGTAAATACTTTAGGTTGTATGGCAGCCAAAATCTGGCACATTAAAATTTACAGATGGCAAAAGGCATGTCTTTTCATCTGCCAATGTGTGATTCAGATAGCACAAGCAGACTTCCATCCACTTG
>WEIV01016284.1:775543-884055 GCA_013390005.1 Calyptomena viridis | reverse complement strand
AGCTGTCTTTATTTCAGGATGGTTTTGCATGTTCCCAGAATACAGTCTGACAAAGGTTTGTGTCTTAGTTTGGAGAATCATTTGCTGGAAGGGAAAAGGAAGGCAGGTAAGGGGTTAGTAGCAGTGGTTGGGTAGGGAGGGGAGCTGGATGACTTGTGATGGCCAGCTGTAGTCCACTTTTCTATCACCAGCTACTCCATGAGCTAAAGCAAGTGGAACTTAAGGAATCAAGGTGATAGCTTCTAAGTGCAGCAAATCTTTTATATTTCCTCTTAGCTATGCTGACAGCACCACTGAAGAAATTGGCTGTGACTGTGAACACCTCTGTGGAGGTGAGCAGGGTAAAATATGTGCATATTTCTGATTATCACATTTCAGTATAAAGTCTCTTAGAGAAAAGTATGCCCTGTGGTTTATTTAGGACTTGATGCCAGGACGTTTGAAGAAATGGGTAACTCTGCTTTCTGTTTCTTTCCTGTCTTTCTACCAGAAATGTCTCTATAAGGTACAGGCTTCAAGTGACTGCAGTGCTAAGCAGGGCTTGTCAATCAGCTCATTGTCAAAATGTTGACCTTTGATCATTAAAGCCATCTAATCCAAATTCAAACCCATTTGCTTCTCCTAGAATACACAGGGTGAAATAAAATATAAATTTTTTTATGTGTTTTTTCCTAGCTGTTATACTCCTAACACTTTTTATCATTAATACATCTCCTAATGCAAGTATTAGATGTAGTGTTTTCAAAGGGAATTTTCTCCTGGGGGACCCTTTCCATTATCAATTCACATACCTTTTATTATGTTTCCAACAAATCCCTGCCATATATGCTAATTATGTAATTATGAGATTCAGATCAAGTAGTCTCACCTCTTGTGCTACTCTAATTTGGGAAAAATAAGAAGGAGCCACAACAAGGCAGTAGAACTCCAGAGCATATCCAGTGAAATACCTGGCTCTCCATGTTGCCTTCCCAGTGGAAGCTTTGTGGGTGGGACTGTCTTTCCCTGGTTTACAGCTTTGAACATGCTTATTTTTAATAATACCTCTGACCAGCCAAGACTCACTTTTCGAGTGTAAAACTGTAAATGCGAGTTTTTGCTCAACTGTATGATGAAATCAAATAACATTCCTGCAGAAATATATGCATTCTTTGAAAATCTGATGTAACAGATTAACAGCTATTTGCTGTCAATTGCTATTAATACCAAACTATCACCAGGACAAATTAAGAAGTTAATAAGCAACACAACATTAGAAAGATAGGAGTGGTCAGGTCTTCCCTCCATTCTGCCGTGGGGTGGTTTTGCATCCTTGACCTAGTCTTTTCCCTTTTTATACAAAACTAAGGAAGCAAAGTTACAGGTACCAGAGGGATACAGAAATAGCAGCACTCAAAAGACTTTTTAAAGCAGAAGAATGGAAAGAGCCTTCAGTACGTTTTAAACTAAAGTACCATTCTGCTCTAACTCTTTAGCTGAAAAGAGGAAAAACAATTTTCATGTAAGTGGGAGAAGAGCAGTTTTCTTTTCTGGGTAGAGTTGGTTGGAAAATTATGACGCCTCATCAGTTAGGTGAACTTTATACTTTTGAATAATACTGTACGATTTCTTTATTCCCATATATTTCTAAGAGCTGCTACTAAAGGACAAAATACTTCTGCCTAGTATTAGCTAATTTATTAGTAATTATGTGGAAATACTAATTGAATACAATCCACATAGTTTATTTTTCATTTTACACACGTCCATCCTTTACTTTTTAAGACTTCTGGTGCACAGCAACAGGGTTCTGCATGTGTCAGCAGAGCAGGGACCTCCTCAGTGGTGTGAGACTGAGTAATTCTTGGTTTGTTTATATAACATGTTTCTGGTTTTATGGTTTTTGGTAGATATATATTGGCCCTGTTATGTTTTGACCATAGAAATCCAGATAATAGTTAGGTAATTAGAAAGGTACAAATAATATAGAAAAAAAACAACAAAAAGCAAACCAAACCAAAACAAAAAAGTCCCCCCAAAAGGTAACTTTGTAGTATAGTTTATAGTGCTGTTGTATTGCTGTGTCCTTGACCCACAGAAAACAGGTCTTAAATATTTGACTTTGAATGGATTCATAGTTTTCATCATCCAAACAATTATTGCCTTTCAGGTATTCATGTTTTATTTTTGCATTACTTTGTGCTTTCTGACTCATGGAAAAGAAGGTGATTATGTGAAGGTGGAATATGAAAAGATATCCATGTGGCTTCTTTTTCCTTTGTTAGGATTGAGGGGCAGACAGGAAAAAAAAAAAGAAAATAAATATATGAATAAAGCTCTTTTTCACAGTAACAGTATGAAACTAACTCATCACCCTTTTTTCAACTGAATTAACTTAGGGGTTGATAGAACTACCCTGATTTGAATCTGGGGAGAAGAGGAAACCCTTGTTGTGTAAGGAGCTCAGTGACATTTTGGGCAGGAACTGTAATGAAAGCTGTACCTCATATGTGTGTTCTTGGAACTGAAAGATAAAATTAAATGTACATAAAGGGCATGTCAAGCTCTGTTGCTTTCAGGAAGGAAAACCACTGCCTTTGAATCTGACATACCTTAGTTGTCAAATCATGGCAGTGTGTGTACTGGAGAGATTTTTTTTTTTTTTGCCTGATAATTACCATTGAAAAAATATCCCTGGTCTGCAGAATTCTGAAAATTGATATTGCTGAGACTTGGAGCACTGGGCTCCTGCATCTCCCACTGAACCTGGGATGTGTTGACATTTTGGGTGTAGTTGCTGCCTGAGCTCCTCCTCACACACCCTGCTCTCCATAGTGCTCTGGTATTCTTTAAATTCATGTGAAACCAAATGGATGGATTTTTCTGTGAGAGTCATGAAGGCAATGCTGCCAAACGTAAATCAGAAGTTAGGCTATAAATGTAGGGCCCAAAGACAAGCCATGTTTCATTGCAGTTCATCTTGGAAGACTCTTTCTACATCATGACTTTTTAGACATTCCTGCCTTACTGGTACAGCCAGAAAAGCTGCACATGATATGCTCTGACAGAAGCTTATTGTAGAGGGTAATCTGAAGTTACTGAGATGAGGAAACCAGGTGACACCAAAGACAGATGGCAAATGGATTTATCGTGTACAGTCTCTTCCTTCCCAGTCGTGCCATCTCTCTTTAATTTTGACTGGCATCAGCAATGATCTAGATCATGCAGACAGTGTAGCAATCAGTTTAAAAGTAATAATAATAAAAAATCAGCCATTTCCTTCTTGAAAACCATTTTTGAGGCATTCTTTGTAAGAATGATGGTGGTTATATTTGTGCAGGGGTGGTTTCCAGAGGCATCTGGAGGAATACCACATTCTTCCTTCCAAACTTCAGAAGAATTTTGGGTGAGGAAAGTGCAACCATCATGGTATAACTTTAATTTACTTCACTCAGTTTTACAGATATAGAATTAGATATCTAAGTCTCAGGGGTTGTAAATAGCTGCAGAAATGTGGCAAAGATAATTTATTGTTGTATCTTAATTAAAACTATAATTAACAAATAAACATTTTGCTAATAACATGCTAACAAATTTTCTGAAAGGTAATATAATCAGATGCTTGATTCCTATTTTTCATACTCTTTACAGTCGCGTTTCTATTGGCATAGATGAAAAGACTTGTAGGTTTGGGTTTGTTTTTTTCCTTGATATTATCATTAGACTCAGGACCAGAATTTCTAATTAAACATTTGAAAGTTCCTTGAACCTGAGGCAACTATTTTTCTCTTCAGTGTGTGTTTTGAATGAGTGGTAAATGTTCTGTCTGTGGTGGCTGTCTGCAGCCTTAAGTTAGAATGCAGCCTTTTAATGTACTTTTAGCAGAAGGACTAGATAGATATCTGTCCTGCACTACAGTAACGGTAGGAGATACAAAAATAATGATGAAGTATTTCAAGGTGGCTCAGTCAACTGACAGCTAGAAATAGCAGTGCTTTATAGAAAAGGGAGCCGTTGTCTTCCAAGATGTTTTTACATAAATTATATTTTGTAATGGTGGAAGACTTGGATAACATCATCCATTTCTACAGGGACAGCAAACACAAATTATTAAATCAGATTTTTTTCAAAATACAGCATGATCTGATTTTCACAGATTATTTGGTTTTAAAAATATGATTGTTCAATTAGGCCACTTAGAACTGTTTATTTTAAAAATCTTTTACATTTGTAAATGGCTTGGCTTTGTGATCCTAAGCAAATTGGAGCTCTGGGAGTATAATGCATATTTATTAAATGTTTTGGCCTGTAGAAAATATTTTCAAAGGCTTTGTTCTCCCACAACATTCTGAAAGTACACACCAATAAAAGCATTATGCTCTGACTGCATGGAGCTAAGTAAAGAAGTGACCTGGAGGAATTAGAAGAGGTGATAGAAGGACATATTTTGGCTGGCAAAGTCAGGGCTTCATGTTTAATTTACAAAAACATTAAACTTTTCATGTTTAATTTAAGGAAGCAGTAGAATGTTGGGATTTATAATCCCAGTGATGCTGTGTCAGTGCTACATGATGTTAGTGGCACGGCTGCTGTACAGGCAGCAGATGTATGGAAACATTTTACTAAAAATGCCTTTATTTTTGTTCCTGAGAAAAAAGGGGAAAACAGCTAAGGCAGCAACAACAAAAACAACACATTAGGCATGCACTACTAGTCTAGCTAATTCTAGGGGTGCTATTAACAGACATTTAGGCAAATCTATTAACATTTAGCATCAGCACAAATGCGATTGCATTCCTACTTTTCCTGTTTCTGGCAAAATATGCATGGCCATTCAAGGGAGGAAAAGGATATTGAGGCTGTTTGTTAGGTAGTACAGCCTAAATGGGGAGAGGGGTTTTAGGAAATTAAGTTGAAAAAGAAACTTGACTCAAAATGTTGCTTAAAAAGAGAGAGATTTTAAAGAATAATGCTGATCAGGTGTTTCGTTGGCATGTTCTGTGCATCACCATGGATTTAAATTTTTAAACGAGTCTTAAGCTTTCAACTTTTATATTAAAGTCTTCATTTTTTTTATGCTTGGGTTATGCTTTGGGTTTTCCAAATACCTACAAAGTTAGCTTTTTTTAGCTGCATCCACCGTGCAGTTCAAGTTAGAAATATTAAAAAAATATATATTTTTCATCCTCAAAGATATACCACACAACCACACAGTAGGGTAGGCTGAAGGAGTAGTTGCAGGAAATGTCTGATTTTTGACAGTGACAAAGGGCAAATGCTTTTATTATAAGTCATAAAAAAAAAAAATCGATAGGGTACACATATTGTCATGTGATGCTGTAAATGGGAAAATTCTTGCTTAGGTTTTTTGTGGGTTGACTGACATCATAAATTATAAGATAGAAAATTCCTCTTCAATTTTACAATTAAAGGAAAATATTTGGAAAAAAAAAGTCATGGATTCTAACTATTGTGGTTATTGGTTTAGGCACTGAAGTATACTGCATACCTTTTATTGAAGGACTCCACATTCTTTCTATGCCTGGCTGTGTAGTCCTTATAAATTTATTATCACTCATATTACGTTCCCTGTTTAAAAAAGAAAACAAATACATCATCATTATTCAACTGTTGCTATTTTTAATAATTTCAGTTTGCGTTTTGGTTGTGTTGTTCTTTGAGCTACTCAAGGAGCAACTTGATATCAGGAAGGAGAATTTGTGAGCCAAAATAGGAGAGTCCCTGTGTGCACCAAGTTATTATAGATATCCTGTTACCTGCTCTCCCTGCTCCTTTCCTCAGTGCCTCTAAATGGTGTTAATGTAGTGTGGCCTCTTGGTCCTTTGGAGACCCCAGAGCTCCCAGGGACATCCATAATGCTTGGCGCCTGCTCAGGCCTTTCTGGTTTTTTCTAGCAGTCTAAAGCATTAATTTGTGGAAAAAAGATAAACTTGACCAAGTGTTGCATGATACCTTTTCCTACAGTGAGAGTAGAGTACTTTATATTAAATTCTGCTTTTTTTTCTGTCCCCTACTCCAGTACGTGGGTAGGCCTGATTTTCATCTTTGTTGGTGGAGTTGCAGCAAGTGAAGTTCCAAGCCTTGTCGTTTTATTTTGTTGCTTTGTAGACACGTTTTATTGTAGGGCTGTGCTGTTGGAATGTCTGTGTATTACAGCATGATTTTACAACTCTGTGCTTTTGTTCTGTTCTTTTCACCTTTACAACTGTGTCTTGCAAGGCTTGCCCCCACCCAGCACCTCTTGTATCCTTCAGCCTCAAGGAAAGCTTTATAATTCAGGATGAACTGGGTCTCAAGGGTTGTGGAGGTGACAAGTGTCACCTGTGGGCAGGAAGGAGGGAACCCTTTGGTGCTCTGTCACCACCTGCACACCAAGCCTTGGCTCTGTCCCACACCTCCAAGGGGTCAGTTTGGGGATCTGGCTGCAGGGACAAAGAGGTGGCACCTGGCACAGAGACGTCCTTGTGAGCCCGTGTGGGTCTCAAGTTTCCTGCACCGACTGAAGAATACAGGGCTGTGGACAGCTAGAGAACAAGTGGAGTTTCTGAGTTAATTCCTCAAGCAGTTGCTTTGTTTTATACTAGTTTTGTTTCTTTTTAATAATTTCTTCTCTTTCTATGAGGAAGGCAAGAATCACATTTATACGAAGCAGATACTTTGTTACACTAACACATATTTTGTACTTAACAAGTACAGATTTAAGTGATTATTTATATAAAATGTGTGAGAATAAATTCTTCCTCTGGTTGTCTCTTGAGACTTAAATTCACAATTCTGGTTTTTTCTACACGCAGCAGTTAATGATTTAATTTTTATCGGTGGCAGTTTAAATCCTGTCACTGCTCACATGGCATTGACTGCTGTTACAAAAATACACGACCGTGAAATAATCCCATAAAATCATAATGTTAGTGGGTTTTTTTAAGAAAAAGTAAACCAGATTTAAATACTTAATTTCTCAATTAGATACTAATCTTGTAAAGTGAACTGTTTAAAGAAGAGGAAACAAACTATTCTTCTTACAGAATCTTTCAATGTATCTCAAAAGTCAAATTTGATCTGGCATGCTTATATTACATTTCTGAGTTTCAGAGGATTTGGGACCTTTTAAGCTGTCTTAATTTTTTTTCTGCTACCTTTTGACACATTTTGGGAAGACATAATGAACTTCTGTTGAAGGGAACAGAATTCAAAAGTGTTCAACAGTGTCAAGCACGATGCCAGAAAGAGTGCAAAGACTTTTAAGTGATCATAACAAAAGTTGATCTAGAAGTCCCCTCAATGTTTTTCTTAAAATTTTTTGAGGCATATTTCCCATAGGAGCTGATTTTCTTCCAGCACATTGTAATGTATTTCTGGGGCTGTGCTGACACCATCCTAGAGATTCCAGAAATTGAAACCCACCTTAGAGCTTGGAACTGAAGTGATTACTAGTTTTAAAATGTTTGAAGAAGTAACAAGAGACTTTGGGGAGAAATACTCATTCTAATGAGAAGGCAGTACATGCAGTTCTCCCCACGCTGCTGAATCACAGCACCCAGTTAAACCTCTGCACGTAGGTTAATCTTTGGCAGAGGCAGCAACAATTGCAATTATCACAATGTCATAATGGCTTTCAGCTGCTCGTCTGAACCTGCTTGTTGTCTACAGGCAAAAAAATGTTAAAACAGTAATTTTCCTTCATAAGAACTCGGCGTATAAAATTTTAACCACACGGAAAGTTTGAAATGTCAGCTTGGTGGTGTTGGTTCGATCATTTGGGACCTGAGCAGACACGACAGTGGTGGTGTTATGCTGTGTTGTACCTGCTGTCTTTAGGGGGTGAGCAAGCCCTGGAACAGGATTCCCAGAGAGGTGGCCATGCCCCAGGCCTGGCACTGCTCGAGGCATTTGGACAATGGAATATTCCAGTCTGTTAGATTGTTCCTTGGTTTTGGGTCACCTTGTGAATTGTGACAAATCCACGTTACCACCTGTAGTATATCCTGGTTTTAATGACTGTCCAGAAGCAACCACAATGAGCAGGCTAATGCAGAAAGGCATCCCTTAGTTACTTTCAGGTTGGGGAAAAGCTGTGAATGGACTTGTTCTGGGAAAGTGTTGCCGATTTTCACATCTTTGTATAGATATTTAAAGTTGAATGTTGCTCGGTTAGAAGTTGGTAGAGTTGATGGAACAAACTGGTTTTTGAATTACATCACAGAGACAAGCTCTTGCTGAATGTTATTGTTCTAAATATTCTAATACCAGAATAGTTCTGCAATCACTGGTGTCAGCTTTTCCTGAGTGATGTACCTGTCATAGTAAACATAATATTATTGTAATAATGAAGCCTCCTTTCTGTCTTTGAGCTGGT
The DNA here is from genome assembly GCA_013390005.1 of Calyptomena viridis. Classification (NCBI taxonomy): domain Eukaryota; kingdom Metazoa; phylum Chordata; class Aves; order Passeriformes; family Eurylaimidae; genus Calyptomena; species Calyptomena viridis. The sequence continues at coordinate 875,699 of WEIV01016284.1, read as the reverse complement.
TGCTGTAGTAGGTCTATGGTAGTGGCAGAAGATAAATAAGTATGAGTAAGTTTTATTAATACTGAACAAAGAATGAACTGGATGCTGTAAACATTTTTCCTAATAATTTCTATACCTTGGAAGGATATAGCTATTGATGTAATTGTTAATTACTTTGGGGGTTTAAATCCATATCAGGGGTATCATTACTATAACAAAATGTTAATCAAGTCTTTTAGTGGCAATATTGAATTTTAAAAGTTAGTAGTTACTAGTTACAGCATGACTTCGTTAGTATACAGGAAAATCATTCCATGGTGATTAACATCTATTCACATCTTGGAATGCATTATGGGCTCTAAATTATCATAGAAATTAATGCAATCTTCTTAAAAGGGTTTAAAATATGGTAATAGATACAGCATACCAGCACCTGCAGCTCAAGGTACCAAAGTTATTAAAGTTGGATATAATTATATTTATTTTGCAAGCATCTAAATGAGGGGGAGAATAAGAAACAAAGTTTAAAACAAATTGAAAAGATAGGCACTCAATTTGAGGTCAAGACAGATATTTAAAATTTTCTTTTATTTAGCAAATGTATTGCTATTTGTGATGCATATGAACCACTTTGTCCATTTTAAAGTTTGAAACCTGTGGTAGAATTGTGACATTCCCTGTACTGACTTCATATTAGTGAATTCAGTCAACTGGGTTTCTTGTAATTTACACGAGTCTAATTTTTGAAGGCCACACCTTATTATCTGTGCACTGTGCTCATATTTTTTTAAAGGGTCACTTGCAGATTAATTTTCCAGAGATCTAACAAAACAGGATGTATGAAAAACAAAATATGGCAGCTGCTTGCAACTCACATTCTGAGTTAGCAGAGAGCAAACTGTGGTACCTGAAAATGAGCAGGTACAATTAACTTGGGGCTGATGTATTATAGAACTTTGCTCATTTAGAGATGTGAAACATGGGTACATAAAACTAAACTTCAGTTCTCATTCTTCTTTTAAATTAACAGGGGTAGCCAAGAAATAATAGTGCTTCTTTGCAAAAGGTTGATTATTTCCCCAATGTAAAAAAAACCCCATATATATATATATGTGTGTTTCTGTTGAATATCTGTGGCATAATAAATAAATATCTCCTTATTCCATATCTTATTCTTTAGATATTACTGAGTGAATCCCTGCCTTTCTTTAAGATAACAAGAAGACATGCTGACATTTGATGGCAGTGTTCATTGTGCATAAAGTGAAGCATATACAGCACATTAAGTGCAGAGTTGGAATGCCAAGAGAGATTTACAGATAACAGAAATTAGCAGAAAGCGTTTCTTATTATCAGTGGAGAAAAGCTGTATTTTAAATGACAGCCAGATGCTTGTTTACTGTGATTATAATGTTAATGGTAATATTCTGTTTGCAGTTCTGTGTTCGTGGCAGTCACTGAAGTCGTGGGGAATTGGGGAAACTTCAACCACAGCCCTTTTTTTATTTATTTTTATTGTTTTCTGAAGTAAAAGGATGACTGCTGCTCACTACACCAAACAGTACCAAGTAACATAAAAATGGTAGCTTTTTAATGGCTGGTTTTGGCTTTTGGTGAAGGGAGTGTTGGGATATGTGTTTTCCTAGGTGTAGCACAGGAAAGCAAAATCTTTGCAGTATCATTAGATTATCATTCACAAGTACTTCTGTTTCAATTTTCTCAACAGTTCCTTCAGCACTAGAGGCTTTCAAGCATCTGTTGATATTGTATGATGATCTTAATGAGAGAGAAAAACAAGTGTTTTCTGCATAGGAATGAATTCAGAATATTTTCATCCCATTTGGAATGAAGTTAGAATTATAATTTAGTCCTTATGTAGATATCCTTGTCCAGCTGTAACACTTGAGATTCACTTTAGCTCTAAGTTTGAGACTGAAAGTAAGCAGTGGAAAAGAAAAGGGAATAAAAATGAAGGGATTAAAAAAATACCAACACACCCCATCTCACAATAAAACGGAACACAAGGAAAGTCAATAAACAGTGTAATTACTAATTTGTTCAGAAGTTGGAATAATGGTTTTTTAAAGTGTGGTGGCCAAAACCAATAACTAGCAGTTTTTCAGGGTGATAATAGTGGTATTTGTATCTCTTTTAATTGGCTTTAACCTTTCCTTTTGTGTGGAACTATTAAAAAATTAAAGGAGAGAATATTTAGAGAGACAGGTTTATGTTAGCTCATGGTTTGCACCATTTTAATGAGGCCAAAGCAATAAAGACTCGACAGATCCTGAGATCTGGAAGATGAATGACTCTCTTCCACTGATGAAACACAATGTTGTGCTCAAAAATTTGAGTTGCTGTTTAAATATGAAAATATAAATTTCTACAGTTAGGAAATATTTTTGAATTATTTACTCTTTCTCTGGAATATGTGTGCAAATGTATTTGAATAAAAATCAGGTAAGTTTGGCTTCTTGGTAAAAGGAAAGTTGAAGTGGCTGGATTAGAGAAAATGCTTTTAAGGTGTGGTAGATTTGGAAATAAATAAAATATGTGTGCACACGTGAGTTTAAATACATTTACTTAGGGAGTTCAGGCATGTCTCCATTAAATTGATCATTAATCACATGTAGTAAAGTTACAACAAGGATTTAGCAATTGCCAACTGTGCCATTTTCCTAATGCAAGGTTAAATATGTGGTGGATAAGTAAGTGCTGGTTTTAGTGGAAGTGTGGATAGTAATTATTGCCTATTGATCTTTCCTTAATGGCTTCATTTATTAAAGGTGTTTGTTTTATTCGCTTTGGTGGAAATCTACTGTGCCTCAATTTTATAATTGAAAGATGATGCTTAGGATTTCTCATTTGATGATCCTTATGATTTCTTATTTTAGGTCTTAATTTTTTCCATTTTGATCCATTTTATTCCCTTGAAAAATATCTGAAGTGACAGTCTGAAAGTGGACAAGCAGTGAGTGCCCTGGTTCACATCCACATATGCATTAAAGTTTATATAGTGAGCTGCAGTATCTAAAAATAGAATTGGTAAAGAAAAGTATGATTGCTGAGTGTATTCCTCAGGGAAACTGAAGTTGCTTAAGAAAAGAATACAGCTCCTCTTCTACACAGGAGCAGTGTGAGAAATAAATCCCCTGTAGTTACCTTCCCTACACTCACAATATCTTCACATACTGCTCACAAGAGAAAAAACAATATCAAAATAAAATAGCTATTACTTTCTGTGACACACAGCTACATTGTTGGTCTGAAAGTTTTATTAACAATTCACATTTATATATTTTTATGATACTTTTAAAATAGTGAATTATGAAAGATTGGAAATACCCTCCAGCTTAATTGAGAACCATTATGTCTAGTAATTGCCAGTGATTTCAGAAACAGCCGTTGTTCTCTGGCCTATTAACATAATTTGAATTTTTTATTGCACTTCATAATTATCTGTTGGAGTTAAAAAACAGGCCCATTTACTGAAGTGTTTAAGAACAAAAGCCCCAAATGGGCTGGATTGTGATGTATTATTTCTATTAACTGACCTTGGTGGAACCATTTTGTACATCAGATTTTGATGGGGTCGTGGCTTATGGTAGAAGAGGAGGGTGGATTTTTCTAGTTTTCATTTCACTAAGTATAGGTAAAACAGCATCTTTTCAAATTGTCTTTGACTCTTCCTTACATATCTACTCAGTTTAGTCCTCGATACCACTTTAATGTGATCTCCATGATAGCTGAGAGAAGCACTATTTCAATCTTACATACTTAACAAATTTTATCTGTTCACCATGACAAGTTAGCAAAGACAGAACAAACTTGACCTTTGCTTAGATTATAATATTTTTAGATCATAACTTCTTTTTAGTTCTGTGATTTGTAGTGAAAACAAGTTCCTTATCTCTTAGATTTCTATGTACTGCAATAAAATAAATCACTGAAACTTGCTGTGTTATTACTGATTTTTCCAACATATGATCACATGTATTTGTGATGCAAATACCTCCAGTGACAAGAAGGTCCTATTTCTGTAGTCATACTTTGTAGAAATGGTTTTAAGTAGGTTTTTCTTCCTTGAGCATTTAGACGTCGAGCCTTCAGGTAATCTTCTCAATTAGTCCCTGGGGCTAGAGAGAGAGGAAAGTGAAGTTCTCTTCACAGATAAAACTGCAGGTGCATGTTAAAATTAAGGTTTTAAGCACTCTGGTATTGAAAGGAAAAGAAGAGGGTAGGAACAGATAAAAGGATAGTGAAATACATGACCAACTTTTCAGAGGGAATTATAACTAACTCTTCCTTTGTAACCCTGTGGCAGGTGATGTGCCAGGCTGTGTTCACTGCTTTCCCTGCAGTGATCCTCTCTGTCTTAATAACTTCATCTGCATTCTCCCAAAGTCCATCCAGTGTTGTGCTCAGCCTTTGTAGGGTCCTAAGGGAAAGTCTGAGATTTGGGGGACACGGGACATGGGGCTGGAGGTGGGCAGGGAGGGGACAGGCTGCAAACCACTCTGACTTCAGCCAGTTGCTGATTTAGAGCATTCAGCTATTAAATAACTTCACCCATCATCTATGGCTTCGTTCTGGGGCAGAAGTATTTCACATTGCTTTTTATGTTCATAGTCAGAAAGTGTCACAAAATTGGTACAACTGTTGGGAAAACTCTTACTGATGGAAGTCTGCTATGAGCAAAGAGAAGCAGTTCCTAAGCACATGTAGGAGTTTTGTTTGTTGTGTTTGGTTTTATTTTGGAGGAAATGCCTTTGTAATAAATTGACAGAGCTCAGCTGTAAACCTGAATTCCAGAGACAGGCTTTCTGCGAGGTCTGAGTTAACATCCAGGTAACAGAGAACTGTAAAAAGCCCGTTCATGCCTTGGCCAATGACATGATTTACATTAGACTAAGCCCAGAGCTCCCTGATGATTAAAGTAGCTTTTTTTTTTTCTTCAAGAAAGTTTTACATAGCTGAGGTGGAATGAATGGGAAATTTCTTAATATGTTCATATGTTATTCTATCATTGAAAATGATAAAATAAATGTATAAGTGTGATTCTTCATGCTTTAGTGTAAGAGGCATCTTTTGGAAGGCTAGGCAAGAAAATCACCAATTATATTCTGTCATTAGTTAAGCCTAAACTAGAGATCTGGAATTGTTATATTACCTTTGTGATAGCTTGTACTGTGGGCTGCTGGCTATTGGTACTGAAGCAGATCCTTGCATCATATTGGGAATCAGGCTAACTGGTTTTGCCTTGCAGAACATGCTTTTTGATACCTCTAACTTGCTGGTTTGTTGGGGGTTTGTTTTGTTTTGTTTTAGTGACATCAATGTCACATCTTCCTTCTCATGAGTAATGAGAATTTTTTTCTGAAAAGAACTCCAAGATCAGCTCTTGGTAGGGTGAGGACACCACATATCCTAATATACATATACTGGCGGGGGTGTATGTATGTATTGGTGTATGTTCATATAATATGCATATATGTGGTATACACCTAATTCTCAAATATTACATGGATTTTTTTTTCCTATTACTTGCAGCAGAGTAAACTAAGATCATTAAACTGGGGCCTTCCTGGGAAGGGTTGCCTGCAGTAGCAGTGCACAGTAGTAAAGTTCTGTAGGTATTGTTTGTAAAACAAAGTCTTACTGTGCAGAAGTAAAGTCAAAGTTGTAAAAGTTTCATTTGTTAAGTGCTACATACAATAAGTGTATATTGTTTCAGTTGTATATTAGTAATCATATGTATTCCAAAGGATGTTGTTCCATGTTTCTCTGCCTTACTGCATACAGGTGATGCCAAGACAGTGCAAAAATTAGATGTGAAGTAACCTGGGGTCACTGTGCCACTGTTTCGTCTGCATGTGAGAGGGAGGCTGTCAGTGTTTACATGGGAATAAGTTTTAGAATTGATTTTCTTCATATGTTTATTTGTGACCTGCAGTTGTAAATATAGTAGTTGAGCCTCCTCTTACCTTAAAATTGCAGTGTAAATGTGTATTTGAAATAATTATCCAGAGTTAAGAAATTCAGACAAATTAGAAGTTGCTTTATAGTGTGGAGAACTGACTTCAAGGGTGAAAAGGAAACAATCCCAGATCACTTAAGTACTTTTTAATGTTCTCTGTCTCCATTGATAGCCTGAATTTTTGACAGCAAAAGCATATACAGTTATATTCAGTTCATCTTCCCTGACTGCTTCCTCCATAAGCCTTCATCTGAGTTTAGTTATGACTTATAGCTTGAGCATGGCATTTGGGAAAAACAGAAAAAGTAGTATAAATGTAAATGTGAAGAGCTACAGCTCATTCTGTTTTTGAAATTGTTGGTGTGAAAAGAACTCAACAGTGTTTTATTTAAACAAGGTCTGCTTCAACCTTGATTGACTTGCAGTAAATTGCCTGGTACGAGAGGCAAAAGGAAGTGGATAGAAAAATGGCAATCAACACCAAATGTTTCACATATTGATTGACAAGCACCAGAGATGTGCTAGAGTAAGATAAATTGGCTAACAGAGCCCATCTTGACAGCTCCTGAGATGGGAAAATTGTTCCTGTTAATTTGCTGCTGGGACCTTGTCATTTATGGGGATATATATTTGAGTGCCTTCTAATGGTGTAAACAAACTTTGGATTCCTAAGCAGCATATTTCAGCTTGGGTTGCTTTAATTTCTCTCTGTCCATGTATTTCTGAGCTGTAGTTATAAAGTGCTTTAAGACTGAGAAGATGAGAGAAACTGTCATTATTTTAAAGATGCAGTTTGTGCTGAAATACAGTGGTACATTCAAGCTATTCTGTAGCCTGTTTGATTTCAGTGGGGTTTTTGCTTTACCAAGAGGCATGAAACAGTACCCATCTCTTGTAGGACAACATGGAGAACATGTGTCTCTGTTCCTTCATTCTGGCAACTTTATAATGAAAAGATTTCTTACCTTTTTAACCTTTTTTGGAAGCACAAAAGTGCTTCCAAATGCCTTTTAATCGGGTTACAGGTTTTTTTAGTACTGCAGAGTGAAGTGTCCTTTTCCATATAATAGTCTTTCATGTCTGCAATTTCTTTACATTGAAAGGAAATTTTGTCTTTTAAATTTCCTGTAGTGCTCTCCCAGACTGCCATTAATTATGGCAATACAAAGCACTGGTAAAATAATTAATGATCTGAAAGCTCTTGTATTGCAATCTGCCACTCAGAAAGGTTTTATTTTGGCTAAATCTTTTCACATAAAGTGAAATTTGACATAAACCTTATCACTTAAGAATAATTTTCAGTTTTAATGTAAGTAAAGTGAGCAGATTCCAGTACTCATCCAAGGTGTGGCCCACAAACAGTAAATGATATTTTTCTTTCTTCCATAATTTATACTTTGTTTCTTGATTTGAGTCTAATTCCCAAACTATGAACTAGAAATCAACTTTGAAAAGCTGGAAATATTTCAAACCTTATTGAATACTAGGTGAGTGGAAAATTTTGTCTACTTAGTTTTAAGTGATTTGGTAGGTTATCCATAATCCTGTGCTAGGGTACTTTCTATATTTCATGTTTCCTTCAGAGAACAGTTCTATCAGAAGACATCAGAGAGATTTTAAAGGACTAATTCTTGTTAGTGATGGAATTTCATTTCCCCCTTTGATTTTAAACTGCAGTTTAGGTCCAAGCTGCATTCCTGGACTTGAGCACAGTGGATCATCCTACATTGAATGAACATGGCAGCCTGGGACTCCAGTCAGGAAAAGACTGTTGTTGGGGGAGCTTCTGTCTGTGCAGAAGCCCTTCAGGACTCTAGGAATAAATCCTGGCTGTGCTGGAGACAAAAATACACTTTGCATTCACTTATATGAAGAGGAGATTTCACTGTGGGTTGTTCATTCTTGAAGGAGAACATGGTACAGGGCCTGGTGACTTCTTGTCAGGGCACACAAATGTTCATTGTAAAGAACCATAACAGCCTGAAACCACCCATTAAATGTTTAAGAAAAAAAGATATTTAGCTACCTGAAGTGCAGTAAGACACAGGGAAGTTAAGTGCCAACACACTTTTGTGCTTTGCAAAGTCCCACCAGTGATAGAAAGGACTGAAAAGTCAAACCTTTAGTTTGATTGTACACCCAAAACTCCTGCTAAGTCAGTATGGGTGGTGCAAGAAATGCACGATTGGATCTTGAGAGAAGAAAACAGATGAAGCAAGAAAAATTTAATTCTCAAGATGATATCCTGTAAATGTAAGTGTTGGTATCAATAGTAATGGAAGATGAAATTCCCATATCCTGATGCTTTCCTGACTGCGCCTCAATATCTCCCAGCACTAAAATACAAACACTTCTAGAGTGTGTCACAGCAGTGGAATAGCACTAATTCAGGAGTGTGCTCTCCACACATTGAGAAAGCAAGTAGAAACACCATAATTAAACTGTAGGTGGAACTAAGAAAAGTAGACTTTAATAGCCCAAAACAGAATTAGCCAGAATATAGGATTAGCATATGATGGAGCAGATTTTAAGCACTTTATTTAAATTATTTGGCTATTTACTTAACATGGATCATGTGAAGCCTTGTTTTCATTTCACATTTGTTCACCAGAAAGTAGAACTGCTTTTTTTAGTAGACTGCAAAGAGTTAACACCAACCCCCTCCTCATTATCCAACTCTCACCAGTTAGTACTATGTACAACTTGGACAGAATTTGCTAAATAATTGCAGTCTGGAGTTTTCTCATGTTTGTTCAAGGTAGTGTTATTTTTCCCACCTATTAATGACTACAGGCACTTGAATCTCTAAGTGTTGCAATGTTCCTGGAAACAAATGTCTCTAATAGACATAAAGCCAACATCATTCAGGAGGATATGCAGTGGAAATGGTGTGAGTGGTTGTTTAACAGTGTTTAGAATTTCAGTAAAATAAGGTGAAGGTAAACAGGTGTTTGGATAGTGGAAACAAGTTTGTGGCACAGCATAGTCTGAACTCCTGGTGTCCCTAAAATAAAGATCAAATCAAGTACTTATAGATTTATCTCAGGAGGTAGATTTCATGGGGGGCCTGGTAATTACCTACTAAGGGCCTAATTATCAACCCCTTCATTAGTGGAATTCCCTGACATGAATGCTTAGCTGATAAGATTGATAAATAAGGAATTTTCTTGCTTCTCAGTTTTTGAAAGCTGCACATGTTATTAAGTTACTATAAATGTGAAAATTCATTCACATATGGTTGTGAATTTTCCAATAAGTTTCTTCTCAATACATCCCTAATCTTAGAATGTTATTTTTGTCCCACAAGGAACAGGCAGTGGATGAGTTGTTATAATTTAGTTAGTTATAGTTAGTTCAGAAGAACCTTTTTTTAGGGAAGTTAAGTTAGTGCTGGTTGGTGTGAGTTATGTTCTTGTGGATTTGTTTCTGTTTCTACTGGCTGAATCAGAGGTAGGGTAATATTAGAAAAGACGTTTTGACTTTATGAGTGATGGGAAAAAATCATTGAAACAAATTACTGTTTTCTGGCTATGAAGGTATCAAACATATGCCAAGTAATCAGCTTGCTAGTGTAATAGGTTCATGAAGGAAAAGGCTTTTCTAATCTTATTCACTGGTGTTTTTCCCAAGACAGCAACAGCTTTTATAAAATGAGGCTTGTAACTTCTCATTACAGAATCTAATCTGCCCAGAAGACATTGAGCAGCTGCAAACCCCCAACATCTTCTAGCTGTAAATTGCTTTTATTATTTGTCTTTGTTTAACTAAAAAAGAAAGGGGCATCAGATGATTTAACAAGACAAGAATTAAATGACATTAGCTTTTGACAGCAGAAAATTATTCCTTTACATACTGAATTGGTTTAGATAACTTTTAAGTCATGACTGTCTCCTTATTTTTAATATCCAAATTTCATAAAACTGGTACATTTTGTAGATGGATTGCTTAGAAAAATTAATTTAACACTGGAAGTCAGAAGTGATTGATTTCCAAGTTAGTCTCATTCCTCTGCATAGGTTTTAGTAATGATAGTATCTTGCATTGGTACAGTGATTTTCATATTCAAAGATTACACATGTGAAGTACTTCAGAAAAAATTAACCACATACAGAAGTCAAATTATTTTAAAGAAGATAAAAAAGCTTGATCAAGCTTTTAGAATGGATCTGTATTAAAAAACCCAACAAAACACAGACCAGGACTTCTTCATCTGTCCCTTTTCTATTATCTACAGTTCTCAAACTGTATTCCTGGGTGTGCACGAAACGGTTTTACTTCAGAGGACACAGGACCATATTAAATATGAATATATTTTAATGTTGGAGGGGGTTTTTTGGTAACAGAAACCATTTTAAATTCTTTCATAACCAGAAAACTGGTTCATTGTTATGTAAATCAGAGGTGATTATTTACTGTCTAGATCTCTTTTTTGACAATCTCTTTTAATTTTTTCAGAGCAATTCCTCTATCTTTACCTTGTATGATATGATGGTATCAGTTTGATTCTTAAATGCCCTGACAGTCATTTTCATGCAGAGAAATGCCCCAAATCATCAGCAAACAGGTCTGGGCAGAAGTATCAGCCCCATGCTTTTGGAAGGACCTTGTTTTCTCCTTTGACTCTTGTGAAATGGACCCTGTGAAAGCCTTTTTCTTAGCTTGGCTGGTTTTGTGCATGTTTGCTTTCAGAGATAGGACCTTCAGAAGCACTGGAAGTACCTTTCTTCAGTGATAAGTTCTGTCATCCAAATCCTGATTTATATCTTTCTCTTGCTGTTTCAAAGTGTGCTTGCCTTAGAGAAAAAAATCCAGCAGGAGTTTAGGCAGCAGAAAGCAACGTGGTGCTGAAGAAAATGATCACAGATTGCTGGATTTCTTTCCCTGTTTCTCTTGAGTCCTTCATTTGAGGCTTTTGTTTTGTCTTGTCGACTGGAAGTGCAGCCTGATGAATAAAGGGTTACCCAAGCCCTCTGCACAGCTGGCTGAGCATCGCTGCTGCTGAGGTCAGCCTGGCTGCTGCGCCTTTCCCTCCCGGGAGCTGGCAGCACGGGATGCTTGGCTCCGCAGGGAATACCTTTCTCCCCTGAGCAGAGCTTTGCCTGCTGGGGCTCTGCCAGCCTCGGGGGTGTGGAAGCACAAATGCCAGTTTAGCTACAAAAATCATAGATGTGTTCCCCTGCCCTTGTCAGTTAACTGCAGCAATTCCACCAACTACAGGATATTTATATTCCTTATGCCACTCAGGGCAGTATATATTTAATTTATCAAATATAAGTCTGCTTGAGAGTGGCTGGGCCATTGGCAAGCCATGCTTTACATACATATTGAAAGGAGAGATTTTTTTTCTCTTGCAGAAAACAATTCTTCTAGGGTAGAAGAGGAGGGTTTGCTGAATGTGCTGTACCTCGGGAAAGTTTCACCTTCACCAGCTGCCTGCTTAGTTTATAGTCTTTGCACTGCAGAAACATGCATCTTATGTTATGTAGTTGTTTCCTGACACATTTAGCACCATTTCTCACTCTTTAAAGTGAATTTAACATTGCTGACAATGTGGGTGCTTCACTTAGGCTGACTTGGAAATGTAGGGAGAATTTAGTGATGGGGAAAGAGCGTGGTGAGTGTGTTACAGGGTTCTGCTTCTAGTCCTTGTGCTGATTCCGTCCAGCTTTCCCACTGTTTCCTCATGAAGGGAGCAAAGGAGGAGGACATCTGATCCTTCTATCACCTCTACTTAATATCCAGCCCTTATACCAGGTAGCCTTCTATGTATGGTTTTAGTAAATAGGAGCAACATGGTAACTGCAGTTAATGGTCCTGTCCATCATTTAGGTCACTAACATAATTTTATGGGATTACTTCACACTGGGTCCTGTACTTTGTATTGGTGTAACATGAATATCAGTAGCTTCAATCAGTAAATGTCAAATTCTTAATTGCCAATTAAGTGTTTTAAACAGTGTTTCTGATGCCATCAGTTATGGGGAAACAACTCATCTGCTTTCAATCTTTACTTCCTTAGCTTCCTGCATTAATACTTGAATGCTACAACATCCTCCAAACAGCTTTTTAAAAAAATTATTTTAAAGTTTCCTTTCTTCGTGCAATCTAATGTGTCAAGGATTGCACAGTGAGACATTGATTTGTGTATTTTTTTTTTTCTCTATGAGTCCTGGTCCTCATGACCAGAGCTGTAGAACAAAGGGACTTTATTGATAGTAATATGTAACTATCACAGGTCATTTATGTTTATTGTCTGCGTGACTAGCAGGAACCTGAGAGAAGTACACAACAGTTATATCGTAACCTCTTGATTATGAAAATTATCAGCTGTTGAAACTCGATCTTGCTTTAAAAGACTATACACGTAGGAAGATGATGCAATAAATGTAATTTATATCTGAAGATATGCTGCTTAGGTATGTGAAATTCTCAGTGTGACATGCTGGAAATGCATGGAGATGAACAAACTACACAGATATTTCTTACACATGTCTAACCTTAGGAGATATTCTCCTGATGGAAGCCCAAAGCTAGCCCAAATCTGAATGCTCTCCAGGAGTTAGCAAGTTTCTTCCTTTACTCTAAATAGTAAGTTAAATAAAAGGAGAAAATAAGGGGAGGAGAGGAAAAATTTTCTTCTTGGCTACTTGCTGTTTTTGAAAAATGCCTTAGAAATGCTCCATTCAGTATCTGTACAAGTCTTTGTCATGCATCAATATGTGCAGTATGAACATGCATATGAACAGATATTAGAAGAAGAACTAATACAATTTCCTATTGAAAAATGTAATACATCAGCTTTATGTCTGGTTTCCTTTTCTAGCATTTGTATCTGTTCTTTGTATATGTTATTTGTATCTTTTCTTTGCATATGTTACACAATTACATTATTGCTTCACTGAAATATCCATTACACAGGGTTTGTGTCAATGCACAACTAGATAAAAAACACATTCACAGAAGCTTTAACTTATTAATATATGAAGAGTAGACACAAATTGTAGGAACTCCTATTGACATCATGATTTAACATTTGCAAATAGCAGTGTAATAGAATACAGATGTTACCATACATTGCAGTATGTCTTATACACTGCAGGGTATTGCAAATTCTATTGTGAAATGATGGGAATAGAATCATTTCAAGAGATGGGAGGTTTCAAAACATGACTACTAAGATATCTGTAAATACATGAATGGGTCTGACAAGGAGCTCAGGTTTATTAAACCTCTAAAGCTTAGTCTGTTCTTTTAAATAGTACATTGAACTTATTTGACCAAGATATTCATGTTAGAAGGAATTGAACTCATTATTTCTCACTTAAGGGTATGTAGTAACAAATAAATTGTATGTGTCAGGCTCTTTAAAGCCTAACTGCATACCCACACTGCTCTCTCAAAGTTTCACAGCTGTTCTCTTGGCTGTGGTGCTGCACATTGTTGCCCTTTAGATTCATTTCCTAAGGCAGCAAAGCTTAACAGCGTCTTTCTGTTCCTCTTTGGTACTTTTTCAGTTCAATTTCCACCAAATTTTACCAAAGGTTGGGTGTCATAGGATACTCTGAGTGTAGAGAGAGAGAAGACACTTTACTAGAGCCCCACAACAGTAGAGGGAAAGGCTGTAGTGGGAGTTTAACGTTCCATAGATGCCAAAAGTCAACTTGATAGTAAGATCAGGAATGCCCCAACCATAACAAAAGTTTTAATCGAATTTGGCAGCTTATTAGGTAATCTAACCACAGGACAGATTAACAGGTTCTGTGGCTCACAGACATCTATGTTTTCCAATTAACACGTGCTTCTGGACAGATCTTCCTCAGGAACGGACTTCCCACCAAAATAATGCAATATTTTAACAGCTTCCTACCTTCTGTTTCCTCTAAGCTACAAACAGAGCTGTAGTAATTAGACATTTTAGCTTTTCTTCAGAGATTTGGGATGTATCATTTCATGATGGTAACAATGTGATTAGCTTTCCTGACAAAAGAATTCTTGAGGGTTTTTTTCATTTCTCAATGTGTTCTGCAAAAACGTACCTAAATTGCTCTAAAATACCATATGCAGTTTACACAAGGAAAAAAAAATAGTTTCCTTCATCTCATACTCTCACACCTCCAACAGTTTTATAATACAGTAAGATATTTCCATATGATACATTCAGTAAATGCAGATTTAGAATTTATAAAGCTTCTTTTTTCAACTTCACAGTGTTGAAGCAGAGCCAGAATATGTGAAAATTAAATGCACACAGTGGGCACAAGTGTCACATTCCTGTCAGAGGTGTGTCAAACCTCAGTGTCTCTGTTTCTTTCCAACACATTGCATAGAAATAATTAGAAGCTTGTTTTGCTCAATCACTTCCCTTGAATGTTTAGGATATTCAAGGTAGTATTTCATAAGAAGAGCATAATCATGAATAATAACCGTAATTATTCCTATCATCAATATTAGAATTATTTCCTCACAAATGCAAGTCCACAATGAAAATATTCAATGCATATTGAATTTTCTCTAGCATAAAAGATGGTAGATGGGAGTTACTATGGAGTAGTTTAAATCCATTTCTGTCATATGATAACTTGGTCATTCAGTCTTATCAATGTATCCAGTGCTAAGATGAAAATAACAAAACATTAAAAGTCACTTGCTTGTCTCGGGTGTTATTTCAGAGTTTTTGAAGGGGAGAAAGTAGTTTGTGCTATTTGCTGGTACCATACAGTGCAAAGTTTGTGGTTTTCAGTATCCATAGGTGCCTTTTGTTGATTGCTGATCCAAAAATATAATTTATATGTGATGGCTGGAATTTTTCAAATTCTTGCTTTTCTCCACCCCCCTCTCTTGTTTGGAATTTGTCAGGTGACTCTAGAAGTTCACCTAATAGTATAAACCTTAGTGTGATTCATATGAAGTGAGGGGTTCTGGATTCAAAGAATGAAGATGTAATTAGTGAGAAAGCCAGTGGGTATTTGCTCTGCTACTGTGTCTTTAAGAATGATGGAAGTGAGGACACACCATTTTATGTAGTTTTGCTGTGTTTTAACATTTGTAGCAGGTCTCTGCCTTGCAGACTTTGGCAGTATCACAGAGGTCATATTTTCTTATGTATAAATTATTCATGACCAATTTCTTCAGTGAACTAGATAAACTTTCAGAGATCAGAATGCATGTTTCTCTTCTTGCTGTCATCCCTATAACCTAATATTCTAATAGGCAATGCAAAAAAAAAAACCAAATCCTTCTTCATCTGTGTGCAGTTGATGGAATGGATGGAATTTGATGGTTGTAAAGTTAAGGGAGTTCACAAAAGCAAAGAATACATAAATTATGAACACTGTTGTTGTTGAGTTGATGCCACTAGTATAGTTGACCAAAACCATGTTTTCATAGTGGGCTGAGGTTTATCATACCCACTAAGGATTGGGCTTCAGGGTTGGAATTAACCTGTCTGGTGAGCTGGGCAGGAAATTCTGCCCCTACAGCACCAGTGCAGAAAGTAAGAGGAGTGAAAGGACAGCAAAGCTTAGAGTTGCTAGCTCAGATTCCAGTTTAGCCCATCTCTAAAGTGGAATAATTGCTTTTCAGTCCTGCTGTCCCCTGTCACATCTGTCAGTGGGTTTTGGGAAGATGTATAACATTTCAGGAAGAACCTTAGCTTGGGGAAAGCCCTGATAGGGTTCCTGTTACACACCACTGAGAGATTCCTATGATGGAGCAATTTTCCTGGTTAAGACAATAAAATCAGCCCACCATCATTATTTTAAGAGATTTAAAGATATGATGTAATTTCAGGAATTATAGCTCCCTTCCTCATTGGTCTTGTTTAGAGGAAAAAAAAAAACCTATTTCAGTGAAATTTTTTCTGGTAAAATATGTAGCTGCTGCACTTGAATTTTGGAGGATCTGAGGCTGCAGCCTGGGGCCTTTTGGCATCTGGTGGCCAAGTGTGTCTGGAGCAGAACCCTTCCATGCAGTGGTGGGCAGTTGCATTCACCCAACATCTGTTCACCCGATGGGTTACAAGGCGGTGCTGCAGGGGAAGTTTTGGAATGAGTTCACAACATCGCTGCTCACAGGGCCTTGAATGTGATACAAAGGGACAAGTTGGTACCAGTGAAGAGATTGAGGGGCTCTGCACAGCAGTACTGGGATGGAATGATGGACACTTACAGTGCAATTACTTGGCTGTTGGGTTTTTTTCATTACATTCATTGCTGATCTTTGATCCCTGTGTCCTCTTTCCCAGGTCGTCCCATTCCACCTACATCCTCGTCTAGCCTTCTCCCATCTGCTCAGCTGCCCAGTTCTCATAATCCTCCACCAGTTAGCTGCCAGATGCCATTGCTAGACAGCAACACGTCCCATCAAATCATGGACACCAATCCCGATGAGGAGTTCTCTCCTAACTCATATCTGCTGAGAGCGTGTTCAGGGCCACAGCAGGCTTCCAGCAGTGGTAAGAAAATTGCAAACATATGGAGTTTGTTTGTGACATGTTTGTGCTGGTTTTATGCCTTTTTTTTTTTTTTTTTTAAATTTGCAAATGTGTTCTTGCATCAGCACAAAATTGAGAGCATCTATGGAAATGAGGCAAACAAAATCTTACTGGTTTATGTCATGGAAGCTTTTCTGGAAACACAATGCATCATATATGGTTTTCCTTCATTCTGCTGTAGAGAGATTTCTAGTTTTAGGTATGTTATAAGCAGTGTAAAAAATATTATTGAATTCTTGTCATCAAAGGGATTTATTTTTCAAAGTAGATTTCATGCTGCTTGATGTATCTTGTTAGGAGAGAGATGTACACACAATGGTTCTTTTTTCTGCATGGACTAATCTAATATCTCATTTGATGATGAGGTTCTGTGTATAAAAATGCATGTTGCTTCTGCCAGTCTATGTCTGTTCCTGTTTCTGAATCTGTCTGGTTCTATACTTACAATGTCACATTTAACTAAAATCTGCTATTTTTCAGCAAATTAATTCTTGTCTTTCAGGACACTGTTTTAAAACATTTGCAGCTCTATCAATCATGGAATATGTACTGCTTAGGGTTTTCTTTGGTTTTATTTATTTTTTTTTTTTAATTTTTATTAGCAGATGCTGCCTTTTCATTTTGACAGCCAAAAATTGACAAATGAAGATGCAATCCTTTCTTTAAAAATACAGGCAAAACAAAAGAAGGCTATTAGAGCACCTTATATTTTTATTTTTTTTTAACATAGGTATATGTTGTGCAGCTCCCACTCTATGTTTATTTCTTTCATTAAACTAACACAGAGTAAAAGAGAAGGTTCCTGCATGGTAAATAGTTATTTGAAAGACAGTAAGCAGAAGTTGGAGCTCCCCAGTGAATTTTGATGGGACATAAAAATACTTGGAGAAGATGGTGAACTGTGGGGGAAGAAAGTGATGGCAGGGTGCTAAGAAGGAGATCAGCCTTTTTGTGGAATCACAAAAGCACCTGTGAGACCAAGTAACAGAGCAATAAAATGACAGAGGAAATTAGCACAGAGAAATGAAAAGTGATACTCGTGGAAGGGCAGTTGTGGTTCCTGGCTTGGTGCTGGACCATTAGCTGTCTGCAGTGGGGAGCTGGGGGCATGTTTGCTTCATCTCAGAGCTCAGAAATGTTTCCAGCTGAAGAAAGGAATAAAGAACAAAAGAGAGAACATTGTCTAAAGGGTGGATCAAACAGTTATGAGGGTTTAAAAGGGAACAGGGAAGTAAATGGGAGAGAATAAGTAGAAGAAAATCACAACAGAATGTGAACTGAAAAAGAGACTTGGACAATACTTGAGTTCTTGGTATTTTATAGCTGCTGCTGGAAGTGGTGGAAACAGCTTGGCTTTTCTTAGGAAGCCAAGTGACAGAAGCTGCAGTAAAACAACATCTGGAACTTTGATGGAAGAGCTCTTTATGTTTCACTTTAAATAATAATCACTGTTTCATTATATTTTCAAAAGCTTTTTGTTTGACAGTTGCTACTGTGGGCCGACCCAAGGAACCTTTTTGACACACTCTGATAGGCTTTGATTTGTTCATTCTACATTTTAATATTTTTCCCCCACATATCTGATTTACTTCCTTAATAAGCAGTCATATAATATATAATGACTATTAATTTTCAGGGTATAAGAAACAAGTGTTCTTTTTTAATTTTTTGACCACAGGCAGATACATAGTTTCTTGAGCAGTGTTCTATATCACGAGCTCTTCTGAACTTAATACATCCTTTGAAAACTAATAGGCATTTTCTTATGGTGGTGTGTTATTGTTTTTTTTTTTTGTTCTCACAATGTTTCCTTTAGAGAGTTTATAAGAAAATGCCACAGATAATGAGTTACAATAAATTGGAGAAGCTTACCATTTTTTGTGGCTCATTGTTATCCTTGAAAGGTTTTCAGAGTAGCTTTTACTATCTTCATGATAGGGAGAGGTAGATAATGCTCTGGTAGTGGGTTTTTTTTTCATTATCTATGTTAGTTCCTATGGAAACTTAGCAGCATAGATCCAGACATTTGGGAGACAGTAAATAATTGTAAATATTTTGTTTGAAGTTGAGGTTGGGTTAAAAAACATGATTTGTAGATACGTAGATTTAAGGCTTGGATCCCAAATAATTGTTGAATCATTAATAAATATTTGCTAGCATTTCTAGATGGTTCTTTAAATGTCTCTGATAGTCTTCAAAGTACATGCTGAATATGAAATATTTGCCCAAGTCATGTACTAATTACCTTATAGAAGTATCCTCTTGTTTGTCTGATTGCATACTTATGCTTGCCTCAACCTCTACAATTACAGGATAGCTCTTCAACAGGTTTAAGATAAATCTTGTTGGATATGAGGTGACTCTCATCCACATGTGCTGCCCTGTGCCCTTCACAATAGCCATTCTTAATACATGTGGAAAAATTGTTTGCCTAAAAAAATTACCTAATCAAATCTTCTATCAAATGAGCAATCTATTGTTGACATTATGGAGGTCTTTAATCTACAATAAATCTTTGTTAGAACTCATCAGAGCTCCCAGTTTGGGAGAAATGTGATTATAGCACTCTTAAAATGACATTACATCATCGGGGTGATTGGTTTATCATTTGGAGAAGTGACATCAATCATAACTAGCATAACCACACAGTAAATGAATTCAACCTTTCTGCAGCAGAACAATGACACAGTAATTGCTCAAAATCAGACTTAAAATGAAATCAGAAAATGCACTTTCTTTGAATATGATGTTAACCTAATGGAATATATTATTAAAAATCATGTTTGAGGAAGTTCTATGTAATTAAAAATATGTGAAAATGTATTCCTTTTTTCACTCATTAGAACCTGATTTCAGTTGCAGAATCATTTTCTATGCAACAAGATATTATGCTGGTTTTAATTGAACTCCCATCACTTACATTCCTCTGGTTGTATTTCTTAATATAATATGCAGCACAATTATATGTGATGAAGGACGAGGTTTTTGAAATCTGCTGCACCTGCTGATAGTATTTTGAAAAACACAAGTATTATAGAAGGAAATGAGACCTTTTATCCCTGAGAAGTTAGCGGATTTTTTTCCCTTTAAAAGGAGGTCAGTTCCTGTCACCCATTTTCTAGAATGGTTTCTTACAGTTAACAGTAGGAATAGATTTGTTTCTTCTTCCTGTATGTGTTGTATATATGTTCTTTCTGTTAATATAAGGTGACTCAGCTTTTTGGAATGCCCTTTCAATTACTTCAGTCATAATACAATAAAACAGGTTGGGTTTCAGCCTTATATAAGAAAAAAGGTATTTTGCTGTCTGCACCTTTGCCTTTCTTAAATAGGGTTTATTGCTATGAAACCAAATTTTGGACTCTCAACACAAAAACTATTCATTTGTTTTCCAGCTTAAGTAAAACACAGATATAACTGTTCAAATATTAGATTTTCATATAGTGGATCCATAATTGGACACATTCATCAGATTCAACCATTCTTAACAATGAGAAATTAGAAACAGAATGATTTTTGGAGTATTTTGATTTGGGGAAATTGTAAACTGTGGTTTAGATATTGGCCCGATTCCCAAGAACTTGCTAAAGTTTAATTGGAAGGGAAGTTGTGCCCAGGTTTTCAGTGTTAACATGTCTTTTTGGCTCAGAGACAATGGTACAAAGCATTTGGCTCAACATAGCAATATTTGCCCACAAAGTTGTTTGGACACTGCTTAGAAGACAGAGTTTGCTTTGATTTTTTTCACAAACAGTTGTCGGCAGGAAGGAGAGAGGAAGAGAGGAACAGGTTGGCTTGAATGAAATAATTGTTGTTCTTTAATGTCTGTGCATTGGAGTTGAAATAAAGAATACGACTCCTTATGTTTATGACCATATTATGTGGTAATATTATATAAAATATCAACAGTCATTATATTCAGTATACCTGTGTAGAAGGATCTCATGTGTTCAACAGAAACTGTCTATAGAATTTCATTATTAATGGTGTGTAATTACCACCACTCCTTCCAGTTTAATCCAGTTTGTAAAAATCTTCCTTCCCCAAAGAAGCCAGAACTTTCATTATTGCACTGTAGCTGGAGGTCTCACTTGAGATTGTCTTCTGGGAGTGCTTGGAAGTGTTTGTTTTATAGCCCTTTTACAGTCTGGCATGAAATAAAGAAGTATTTCCAGTGTCTAGTCTATAATGCAAGCCCATTGATAGTCAGAATATAGACTATTCTATCTAGTCTATATATAGAATAGAAGATAGTCATCGTTAAGAAATGAATGAATCCTGTAGAAAAATAATTACTTGCCCTTCAGGTTATTAAGTGTCACCCCTTACTGAATGGAGACCAGAGTTTCTGTATCTATCAACTCACAGGACAGACAATAAAGTGACAGCAACAAAAATCTAAAATCCATAGCTTTTTTTTTTTTTAATCCTCATAAATGTTTGGCTTTGGCTTACTTAGGAGATTAAATAAAAGAGTTTGGATATCTCAGTAGGTAGCACTTTCATCTTTTACCAGAAAGACATGGGTTTAAACTGTAGATAAGAAGCCTCAGCATGCAAAGCTGTCCTGGTGTAATACCCAGTTGCTGGAGGAACCGTTCCATGATTAAGCAGCCCAGGACAGAGCTTTAAACACTCTGACAGGAATCTCATGGAGAGAGGGAAATGCAAAGGCTGTGTCTGGAATGGAATAACCCTGCACTGGCACCTGCTGGGGCTGGTCAGCAGCTCTGCCCTGGGGGCCAGTGGGTTGGCCATGACCCAGCAGTGTGTGCTCTGGGGACAAGGCACCAGCAGCACCTTGGCCTGGGTGAGACCAACACTGACATTGGGTGTGAGCTGTGATCCTTCTGTGCTCTGTGGGACCCACTGGGAGTGTTGGGTGCAGTGCTGGGCTCCCCAGGACAAGAGGGCCATGAGCTCACTGGAACACGTCCAGTGAAAGAGCACTGAGGTACCCAAGGGATTGGAGCATCCCATACACCAGGAGAGGCTGAGAGCTGGGACTGTCCAGCCTGGAGAAGGAAAGCTCAGGGGGGTCTTACCACAGTAAAGAAAAACAGCAACAAGGGAGACAAGGAATTGAAATCTTCCCCTCCTTGTCAGTATTAAACTGGGGCAGTGAGAAGAGCTCTTGTTTTACTTCAGTGCTTGTTGTATGTTGTTGTTTGCTTACTTTTGATTTTACTTAGTTTGATCTCTCTGCATCACTTCTGAGAGCAGGTAGGGAGGAACAGTAATCAGAAAGAAAATTTTGGCCTCCTCCACCATGACTTTTTTGCCTTATTTTTTGCTGTGCTGCATATATTTAAGATTTCAGCAGCATTCTTCTGAAACCTCATTCACAGTATTTCTTTGTAGAATTTGTTAAGTTATCCTTAGATCAGCAACAGTTAAAATCAGTTAAGGTTCCAGGGTTTTTTTTCTAAATTGTGGCTTATACTCTTCTATATCTGCCTCCAAAAGACAGCCCTGCATTACACCTGTTTATACAATTCTGTTTAGGAATAGTACTTCCTATTCAATATATTCACAAGGAAATGCCATAAAGAACTTTCTTCTGATGACATTTTACAGCAATGCAAAAAAAGGGTTATAGATTGATCATTTCAATTTCTATTTTCAAATTAAGACTAAATTATGTATGTTTGTTTCTGAGTGCATTGTTACCATTATTGAGAATTTCAGTGCTGTTGGCTTTTTTCTGCCTTGGCACCCATGGCTGTTGGGCACTGCCTCAGAAAGAGAAAAAAGCAACACTAGTTTGAGGAATTTAATGTGTTTAATGCTTAATGTAGCTGAAGAGCATAAACCACCTTGTATTTCTTAGACTTCTCTTCAGCTGGTAACAATCTGATAAAGGTATAAAACCAATACCTGCTGGTTTCTGCTGTTTATGCTATGAAGGCCTAGCTTTGATGTTTTAAGCCATAATGTCTTTGTACACATATTGTTTAAACAATGCAAGGATGTGGCAGCAAAGTCTTTAAATTTTTTTTTTTCCAAATTTGTTTCATATACTTAAATTCTCCAAACCTTAATGGCCAGTTACATTTTCATTCTATGGCATCTCTTTAGCACTGAGTCTAATTTTAGAGGTTTGAATTGGAATTAGAAATGGAGGGAACAGCATGAATTATATTTTCCCATTGAAACTGAAGTGTGTACTTTTTCTAATATATCAGCTCCATGTTGCTGCAACTATTACTGGTATTATTGCTGCTGCTGATCTGTGTACCCCGTGTTGACAATGCCAGCAGATGTCTGAATTCCAGCCAGAAGACGTGGTTCCAGATATTAAGATATTGCAGACACATTGTATTTATTAATTTCTGAATTCATAATCATAACAAACAAATCTCAAACAGAAGGTTCTATGGTAATAAAAATGATAATGCATTACAAAAAGCTATAGAATTGAGAACAAACTCTAACTATGTTGTTTGTGTATTTTTTCTTAAGCTCACCATGATTTTGAGAGCTGGAGAGGTTTTTTCTTAGCTGCTTTTACATCATTTTAGTTTAAGGCTTGTAAATGTGTTGAGCTGGAAGCCTCTGTAGCAATAAAGGTCCCAAAGCAAAGCAGCTGCAGCACTAACTTTCCAAGGTTCCATTTCTCCAGTATATTACTCTGTTTTCTGACATCTGCTGTGATGGTTGGGGCACAACTTAGTGACTGTGGCCAGTCAGGCCTTGGTTTTTCTTATTACTGATGCTTATTTTGTCTCCTGGCACCTGGTTAGAGATCACCAATAACTGTAAAACTTTTGAATTTTTGACCAGATACTGTTGCTCTTGTCATTGCACAAGAAAATGGGTGCCTAGACTTGGTACCTCAGTTGAGAACTGAAAGGTGCTGAGAATATTACAATTGTAAGCAGAAAAACTCTTTTCTTTTTCTTTCATATGCCATTTGTGTGTTTTTCCTTTATGCATAGAAAAAGCTAAAATTCTTCTTGCTAATGCTCTCTGCTGTAAATCGTGCTGTGTGGGAAGAATTTTTTAGGCTTTCTAATAATTTTGGGGTTTGATACACAGTTTTTAAACTTCTGAATTGCATCTCCTTTTCATTGGCAATGGCATAGCCCTGACAGCTTCCATAGTGGATAGTGCTGCCGTTTATACAGAAAAGCAATATTTAGAAAACATTTCATGTTTTTAGCTGTTACCAACACAATTTGGGAGCTGATTGAAAGTGAAGAGTTGAACATATGCAAGCTGTTTGCGCTTCATGGACTACAAAGTAGAGAACCTAAAGTTTAAGATAAAATTTTTTCAGAATTCTTTGCAATATTTGTACACAGAAGGTTCTGTGGGTGGCTTGTTTGGTTGGGTTTGTAATAACGGAAAGTTATTAACTTCATTCTTTCTCCCTATAAATCCAAGAAGTGCAATTACAAACACTTGAAGGCAAGAAAACACTTTTCATCTAAGTCAATATCTTGTCTTAAGGATTTACTGATTTTTATATTTAAGTGATAAGTTGTGCATTTATCCAGTGCTTAATTATTGCACCCAGTTATAAAATTACATAAATAAATTTACAGTTTTATGACACCTGTTTCTAATATGCTTATAAACATTAGCATCTTACCAGGCAAACCTGTAAATATGTCACCTATTTATCACATTAGTATCTCTAGAAACTAAGTTCGTCTTCATATAAAATGTAATGAAATCAATAGAGATTTTTCCTTTAGAAGATATTCAGTCTTATTCTAAAAACAACAGGAGAGGGAGACCTCACCACATCATTATAAAAACTGTTCAGTGGTTACTAATTATTCTCCTTTTTATTTTTTTTTTCATTAGACTCTTTACCTGACAGTTCTCCCATGCACGTCTTCTCCATCCCTTCAGCATAAGCAAAAAGAGATCTGGACTCTGGCACTTCACTCTGAATATTTTTTCCCTTTCTGTTTACCTGCCTGCCCTGCTGCCCTCTGGGAGCAAGTACACTAAAAGGGTTTGCACATACAGCTATATTGGGCAGACCCTCTGCTGAAAACAGAGCTCATCCAAGCAAAATATGTTTTCCTGTTCCTCCCTAACCCAGTTCCTCAAAGGCATTAGACCATAGTGTAAAGAGGACTCCTTTGCCTGCATCACTGCATCTTTTGCTGGTAAATGGTTTTGCAGACCAGGATTTTGTCTTTCTTAACGTCTCAACTTCAGCAACCTTGTACAGCCACTGCTATGGGGGGAACATAATAAACATCTGTGGTTCCTCCACTAAACAGCTGCTTTATTTTGGTGCAGGTTTACACAGGTTTCCTGGTGAGGAGCAGGATGGAGATGAACACCCCAGGGTTTATGTTGGGGGACTGAGCACATGTTCAGATGGGCTGCGTTCAGGGCTGAGCACGTTATTTCACTGGGGTTCTCTGTGGTCTCTCTGTGTGATGCTCTGCTTGCCCCATGTCTGCCCTGATTTGGTCTGTGCACAGCTGGCACTGCAACGCTCCAAAGAGTCAGGAGCTGAGCTGCAAGTCCTGAACTGACCAATTCCTGGTTTTTTTGTAATTCCCACGATGTTGGAAATCATTACATACTAAAATTACAGATAAGGGGTTATTTTTTTCCGTATGTAAGCTAAACAATATTACCATTTTTATTATATTACAAATATACATAATTTATTTTTCTGCTAGATTCTTACACAGAAAAGCTGAGGACTTTGAATGTTTGTAAAAGCTAATTACTGGCCTGAATAAATGCTTACTTTTTCAGATCATTTGACACCAAAGCATGGAGGGAATCCTGTTCCATTTTGTCAGCTCCCCAAATGATTCCACAGCTCAGTCTGTAACATCCACACATGAATGAATTTTTCTCTCTCGTTCCATTTGTTGGGATTCTGTGTTTCTTCCAGTTTGTAGCAGTGCTGCACTTGCTCCCAGTTCCCTAGGTTGCTTTTATTGCAGTGACCTTTTCCATCCATGTAGGATGCTGTTTGTCATTCCACTCTCCTTCGATCCCTGCCTCACCCCACCAAGGTATTTCCTCACATGCTGTGCCTGTACAATGGTTCCTTTCTATTTAATGTACTTTTTCTGGGTATTGTAGGGCTGGAACAGTGTGATTTTCACTAACTGAGACTTTCTCTCCTTTTATTCAGGTCAGATTTAATGATTTGTGAAATAAATAAATAAATACATATGAGCAGAACCATGACAGCACCTTTATGATTGTAGTGATAACACTCACTTGAATATTTTGCATCTGAAAAAAAACCCTAGTAAATGAAAAGGAAGCAGAAGAGGCAACTTGATGTGGAAGTTGTGTTGTTTTGAGAAGATTCCTTGTCCCTGATGCTCTGCTAATGTAGAAGCAATAACTAGAACATGAGAAAATGAGAATGACTGTTTATGTATAATAAAAAGCCATGTGTAGATATAGAATCCAATATATACCTAGTCCCTAAAAGCTGGGGCTCTTAATCTGCTGATTGATCTTTTAAGATCTGCCAAAGAGGGACTGGCTTGCTGTGAACTACTATGCCCCAAAAAGTGCATTTGTATGAACCAGAATGTTCAGTATTATCTCAGTACTCCCCAAGAAAAAGGTTTATTTTGAAAGGTCCTTTTGGTCTTCAGACCTGGCGGAGAGTTGTTCGTATGGCATGAAATCAAAAGTCCCAACTGCAAATCCACATGATTTGGGAAGAACTCAGAAATCCAGACTTTAATATTGCATACTGAATTAATTAAATCCGTAATGTAAATGCCATGGTAATTATTTTTAGGTTTACAAATAACTTGTTCTACTGGAATCAGTGGGAATTTTGTACACTAAACACCAGGCTAACTCCTCAGTTATGTAATGAGGTGTGAAATGTTCTGCCTAAAAAACACAGTGTTTGAGCGTGTTTGTTAATCCTTGTTCCCACAAACAGGTGGTTTTACTTGACATACATCTGTCAATTATAGGGAGTAGCAAATGTGAAAAGCTGTAAAATCTTTGTTAGATTGTGAGCTTCAAGTTTCTGAAAACAACATTTACAGAAGTCGAAAGGAGGGAGTTTGGGGAGTTAGAGCTCAAGTGGTAAATGATGGCTTGGAATTATTCCAGCAGGTGCTTGGACTGGGTATATAAATCGTTAGTGACCCCACAATGCAGATCTCATCAACTCCTGACACCTTCATTTCCAGTGTAGCTGAAGACTTGCTACAAAAAAGAGTAATATGGAGGCCAGACAAGTAGAAAGGTAAAACCTAGGAGGGATGAAACAAGAAGTTTGGACTTTTTCAATTAGCAAATTTGCTTAGGAAAGACAATAGGAAGCACTTCAATGTAGAGGAAAATGTGGATTGTTTTTTTTCCCCTCTGAAATTTCAATCTTTTTGTTTAAGTTTTCAGTGCAGGTGAAAAAAAAATACAATCATTTGTTTCTGCAATTTCAAAATGTTTTGTTCCTTCATTCTCTATCTTTTTCAGCTGTAAATGTAGCAAAATTCACTTAAATATTTGTGAATAGTTTGTCTCCTTGTGGTGTGAGGCAGGCATTAGGCAGAAACCAATTAAAGAATAGGTATTTATTCTAAAATCCATGAACTTAGTGGACATGGTGAGGCCACTCAGTTATACTTGAGTGCTCTCTGCAGCTGGAGAAGATGGTGCAGAAAAAAACAAGGCTGCCCTGGAGAAAATGAGGAATTTCCAAGACACTAAGTTTCCAATTTGAAACCATGATGAGATTATGGAGACTGTTGTGAGTAAACAGACTGAGAACTGGTGGTTCTGGTACTGCAGAAAGGCTGGTGAGAGCCTGTATTTATAAAACTAATCTAAGGAAAGGACTGAAGAGACTGGCTACAAACCAACCTCCTAAAAGTGCCCTGTCAACAGCTAAAGTCAGTCCATGTCACAGGTAGCACAGCTGTTCTTTCACATGATTTACAGAAAAAGGTAGGTAAGACAGATCACTAGCATTCATCACCCAGAAGCACATAGATGGCCACCAAACTTGCTTCTTCCCTTGCCTTCCCACTTCTAAATATTTCTTTCTCCTTCTCTTTTTTTGTTGTTGACAGCTGGAAGGATTCCACATTCTTCATCCTCCAGTTCCTCTGAGATCATGCCAGAAACCCAAATGCATTAGAGAAGCTTGTTTCATTTTCTTTTTTTGGAACAATTTCCATTAATATCCTGCTGTCACAAAGCAACTGGTGCTGTTTCACAGCTCTTTATCGTGGCAGTTTTATTCTGGGGAGCTGCAGTATTGTTCATCGAGACCAGGAACCCCAACAGCTCAGCTGAGACTTCTGGTAAAACTGAGCTGTCAGTTTTGGTCCAGCTGACACCAACTTCTTCATGTTGAACATTTAGATTGCTTTGAGGAAACTAGTACTGGTGGATCCTGCTGGATCAGCAGCCTCTGAATCCAGTGGTTTCTTCAGAAACCAGTATAGGCTGGTTTATGGAACAGTATTTTCTTTGTAAAATAGGAATATTCAATTAAAATTCCCAAATTCCTGAGGGGTCTGGAGGCACAAATTCAGTTTGTGGATAGCTGGTTTGATGTTTGTTTGCCTTGGGGAAGAGGGTAGGATATATTTGGGTTTGTGTTGGGGGGGGGTTGAGTGGTGTTTTTAACTAGATGTTCAAATATATGCATTAAATACTTTGTCTTTTTTTCTGGGAATATTAATTTTTGAACTGTTTTCTAATAACCAGTGTGTTAGGTTCATTTGATTAGCAAAGAAGCAAATTGCTGTTGGTTATTTTCAGGAATTAATGCTCTATTTTGCTGACTTATCAGGATCTATAGAAATACGACCATTACTTTTCAGTCTGTGCAAAAATTCTGCAGTTTAATTATTTCTGATTTCCAGAAAATGCTCTCATTTGGTTTTATGAAAAAGTGTCTAAAATGTTTGAGAAAAATGAAATTATATCATTTCAGATTGTGGTTTCAGCTTAGTGTTGTCAAAGAACAGAAAAGTAGAATGAGAAATACGTTAAGTAAAGAGAACATAAGAAGGAGAACATCCCCCTCTAGTTTTTCTAACCCTGCCCTGTGTTTTCTAACACCAAAACTCTTTGTATCTCCCACCATGAATCTCCAGTCTGAGCAACTGTTAGGCTTCTGTTGCTTTTTTCAGGATACCAGTTTTTATTTTCTCACTGCAAAGCAAATATCCTGGATGGAAGCAGTTAATACTTTCCACAGCAACCCAAGCATGAGAGCAGTGGCTCTCCAGGCCTCTGTGACCCAGTCCTATATGAAATCATCTACCTATTTTCACAAGATTTGGTGCATCTTCTACCTTTGTTTTACATTTTGAAATCTGCTGAAGATACGAGACTTTGTTAATAGTATATTGACAATATATGAACATTGCTAAATATTCCCAGAGCCGTGGAGGGTGTTTAGAGCAGACAGAGCAAATTCCCCACTCAGGGAAGGACCTGTGGCTCAGCTCTGCCTGCTCTGACAGGTTTCATGAAATTAAAGAGAAGGGATTTTCTTACAGCTCTCCCAGCTGCTCTTTATTAATCGGTGTTATTAGATGGCAATTAAAGGCTCTCCAATGATTTCTTGTTTGTACCCTATTCATCAAAATTCACATAATGAAACTGCTCGCCTGCTTTTATTTGTTCTTAAACCTGGTTTGAGCCACTTTTAGCACTTTTTCCTGTGGAGATCTCTCTCTCACAGTTACAAAATGTAAAGCAACAAGAGTGTGCTCCATGGCTGAATACTTATTGCTAAGCAACTTACAGGTGATACGTATCAGAATGTGGATAGTTTTTATGTTGTCTTGATGTAAACCTTAAGATTTTTGTGGAAATTTTTCTTCCACAGTTTTTTAGCTGGAAGCGTTAAAATCTTATTACAGGATTTTTAAAATAATAGATCATCAAACTTGAAATAGTAGATTTCTTAACTGGTCCACTGCAAACTTTATATATTAGTCAAGACACAGAGCCAGTATTACGAGGAAGTTTTTGGATTTAGAAACAAACTTCAGGTTCCTTCACTTCCATTTTATCTCTGTTGAATTGTTTACATGAGACATTTGAGATTCAACATTGATAAATGTTAAATCATCAGGGGAAAAAAAAAAAGTTGCATTTTCTCAAAGATGAGACAAAAAAGGAAATATAATGCTGTTGTTTTTAATGACAGTTTTTTGAGTACTGGAAGACCTCCAAACCAGCCATTGGTACTTACTTGGGGAATACTTAAATATCAGTGGCTCAGAACAATGTATAGCTCTGCTGTGTCATTGCAGAGAATTGTTATGCCTCACATAGGCATTATTGGGCTAATCAATTAAACAGGAATTTGCATAAATTAAAACTGCATGTTAAAAATTTCCAGAAATAAAATTGTGGGTCTGCTTATAAACACAACACACATGATGAAAAAAAAGTGTGTAAAGAAGCAAATTAAAAGAGCAGCAGATTTCTAGTTGAACTTGAAATATCCAAGTTTCTTCTAGAAAAACAATGGCATTTCACAAGTCAAATTTACTGGCACATTTTCAGTGGACATAATTATGCTGACATAATATGTGGACCAGCGTGTCATGTGATGAAATGTACATTTTGTGTCCTCTGGAGATCTTAATGGAATATTCTGACAGCTGTCATAAAGCAAATATTATTGTCCAAGAGAATGTGATGGTCATTAGGAAGAACAGGGTGATTAACACCTGTGCTTACATGTTCCACTGCTCCAGAAAATGGGTCCATTAGAAATTATAACAGGGGATGCACTGCCAGCTAAATATGTGCACATAAGTACTGGTTTTGTTTCATAAATCTCCAAAATCTTGCAACTTTTACATTTAAAGAGTTCAGTACCTTACAACTTTTGTCCTTAATGGGATAGAAAATGTTGAAAGACTTGGGCAGAATTATCCCTTTGAAAAAAAAAATTAAGTATTCTGTAGAATAATTATTTTATTTAAGTGGTTGAATTCACCGGTTGAGAATATGTTTGAGGAGTCTTTTATGATGAGTTGATTTTTAAATATGATGGACTTGATAACACTGGCTTTATATGTGGCCATTAGCTTAGGAAAAAAAGCAGCTATTTATTTTGAATACTTACTTTTTTTTCTCAAAAAAAAAATAAGTGAATCCCTGTTTTTAAACCAATAAGCACTATTTTTAACCCCATTTAAAAACTGTTTCAAGCCTGTCATAACATTTGCTATTAGCAATATTTCAGCAGGTATTATTTTGTAGATTTATATTGCTAGATGTGTTTGGTTATTGCCCGTATCCAGCCTGGAGACCAATGTAGTTTCAAGGCAATTTTCATATCAAATATATATATATGTGTATATATACACACATAAACATAATCCCTGTGGGCCATGTTCTCCTCCCCATTTATACAGGTACTTAAGTCATGTTACCTGGAGTGGGACAAGCACTCTGTACTGCACAGTTTGCTTGTGCTGTATTTTCTTTGTGCCCAGCAGATGGTGGGGACTGTATGTCTAAGTTAATGAAAACAAAAGTTGCATGAAAAGTACTATATCTAGAGAAATAATCACGTAAAGTTAAAAAAAAAATCAATTAATGCGAGCCAAGAAATGATGGAAAGGTGGGTGATGACTGAGACATTAGTGATGGCAGGGCTTTGAGGCATTCTTCAAAAATTATATTCTATGCCAGATTTCTCAGGACTTCCAGCTGTCATTTAATCACTCAAATCAGCTTTTAGAGTTTCAGAGGGTCAGAGAAAAGAGGGCTGTAGTTCATTTTGAAAACGTGCTCATTGTTCAGGCAATTCCTCTTAAAAACCTTACTCCACATTATTGAATAAGCTGAGATTTGCAATTTTCGTATTTCTGCCTGAAATAGTCTTTGGAAGACTTCTGCTTAAATCTTATATTGTTCTTAATTGAGAGGAAATAAGGAGTCATAAAAACTTGTTCACAGATATTTACATGTCAGAAATTATGTGAAAGCGTCTTATACATGCTTTATTTCCATTGTGCGATATTGGCTACAAAATATATCTTACACGTGGTAATATAACCTTGAAATTCATTAGTCTGGTAGCTGGGATATGTACAGATGGTGGAGTTTGGCAAGCGATTTTGGTAAAGGTCTTCTCTGTTTGAAGTCAGTGATTTAATCGTTGATTTATTTATCACTGGTTTAGTGTAATTTAAATGAAAACTTAATTAAGCGAGCTTTGATTAAAATTCCATATGAAGAATGTAAATGTTGGTAAATGATAATTACTCTCAGAATTGCTAAAGTATTGAAAATGACAGAATGTCTCCTATTACCTGTCTGGCTGCTTTGTTGTAGCAGTACACAGACTCCTCCGCTGTGTTTGTCAGTGTGTGCTTTTATGTAATAGTGTTCTGTCCTACCAAATTACAGACTGGCTTAATTACAAACAGCTCTTCAGAACCCTCTAGTGAACCTCAGATTTTCACAATTATATATATTAGTTCTTAGACTTTTCTACTCTTGTCATTTATCAAGTGCTCGAGCTTGTTCAGCACCAATAAACAGAATCAGGACTGGAAATGTGGGGGTTGGTGTTTAGGTTTGATGATGGAAAGGCGAGTGAGAGACAAGGGAAAAGCCAAAGCCCTTGAGTTTATTTGAGAGGGAGGTTGAGCAGAAATAAGGAAATGTTCTTTGGGGCCATATGGGGCTGAATTAGAAATGATGCAGAGTTCATTTGTAATGCATTTGAAGTTACCTCCAAGGATCAATAAGTGAGTAAAATCCTCACTCACAGTGAGTACAACTTCGTGGTATTTACATTTATAGCTGCAGTTGACTGAAAGTGTATCAGCTCTAAATTATCTCTGTGTATGTTGATGTGCCCATACACATATGTCCATGTTCTCATATGTTATAAATTTATAATATAAAGTATATATTTGCTTCTTATACATATATGTTAGTATGCAACAAAAATAAAGGTGAAAAAATCAGAGGTGGGTTTTTTTTAATTAGGAACAGTCTGAGTATTTGGGAAGTTGTTCTGGACAAGGCAAGGAAAAGGGCATTAACTGTAATTAGAAATAATAATGTATAATTGGTTCATTTGCCATATTTCTACAGTTCTGATTTAGCTGAACAATGTGATCATTATGCCACCAGTTTTCAATAGAGGTGTCACAATGAAAAATAATTGCAATATTCCACAATATTAACTGTACCCTAATTGCAAAAGTTTTGAAATATAATTACCATGAAAGCTAATGCGACAGGGAACATTAAGCATAATTAGTGTATTTTAAAAAAGAGGAAAACTGTTAGAAGCTTGTTATTGTCTCATAAGGTAGCTTCAAATTAGCTGGATGCAGAGCACTTTCATCTAGGTTTTCTATAATTTTGGTTATTAGCACAGACTGCAATAAATTTATTTGACATAGCCCACACCTGCTAACCCTGCAGGAAGGAATTTCTAATGTGCACGGGACCCAGGTTTCTCACAGAATCTGTCACAATTTCCTGGGAGACAGCAGAGGGTAAGATGTAGGAGGGGGTTGGTTGGGGGAGGGCTTGGTTTTTTACAAATAAACAGTCATGCTACACTGCTCAAATTTCACTGTGTTTTAGAATATTTCTGGAAAAAACCACACGAAAATGTGAATATGAAGCATCATTACACATCAGACCCATGTTCTGAACAACTTATATAGTATATTGTTTACAGAACAACTACATGCTTTTACACAGAGCATGAATGTTCACACATATAATTAGGATTTATTTTTGAAATAAAGGAAAACCATTTCTGACACCACTTGTGTACTAGAAATGTTTCTGTGCCCTTTCAGCAGGGCAGAGGATTCAAGCTGTAAGAAGCAGTGCTGGCTTTCTGTGAGATCAAATTTTCTGTAAGAAACATCAAGAGATTCTCCTGTGGGGTTTTTTGGGTAACATTTTGCAAAGGT
Source organism: Calyptomena viridis (assembly GCA_013390005.1). NCBI lineage: Eukaryota > Metazoa > Chordata > Aves > Passeriformes > Eurylaimidae > Calyptomena > Calyptomena viridis. The sequence continues at coordinate 842,362 of WEIV01016284.1, read as the reverse complement.
TTTTCTGGTTTTGTTGTGTTTCAAAATTATTGAAACGTGGTTTTGGAACAAGCTAGATCCAAACAGAAGAAATGGTGGAGAAACAACATTCTTTAGTTTAAGTATTTTTGATGGACTCAATTTTAAAAAACATTCCTTTTGCTTAAATTACAGTTAACCACTGAGGCTACTTTTTATCATCTCCATTTGTTGATATTGCAAAGTGTAATGTTTCTTTTTGGAAGGAAATTAGCTCTTACACTGGACAAAGTTCTGGACTAGGTAGTGCAACTAACTTTTCCCTATATTCTTCTCCAATTAGCATCTGATGCTACTTTTTTGGAAGTGTAATTTATGAAAACTTTTTCTTTTCAGTTAAATTCCAGTGATCTCTTCAATGTCTATCAGCAGCAAATGCTCTAACATTCCTCCTAGGACAATTTAAGATCTTACGAAAACTTGAAAGAAAGGTTCTTGGGTTTTTTTATTTCAAAAGTAATTCTTATTTAATTTAAGCCTAGGACAGAGCCTGTTTTTGCAGAAGTAGTGGAAATTTTAAAACTGATGGAAGACATTAAGTTATGGAAATCCAAGTGATGTTTACGGTGTGTATTATGGAAGTCAGTCAGCTGAAAGCATGTTGGAAAAATAGGAACCTGCTCTTTGTTTCAAAAGTTAAACTGATTCATTTATTCTCCTAACCCCATTTCCTATAAATTTCTTTTCTGCAAGGGTGAGGTGGGTTTTTTGAGTTCTGTTAAACTGTGGGCATAAAAATCTGCAGATATTTCTGAACAGCCTTTGGTGTGTATGTTCTGGAGTTTAGCAAGTCTTACTAGAATTCTTCCAGCTAGGAAACAGCACTGCAGAGCTGTCAGACCAGGGGGGCCAGGATCCCAGCAAGATGTGGGAGTGTGTGATGTAACACTCGGAACCATAGCCAGTCCACAGAAAAATTAAGTTAGATAGTATTGGGAATCATGCTGTGTTCTCACTTATATTCATTACATTTACGTAAAAAGATTAGATTACAGACTGTTCAGTGTTTTGTTTCAAGAAAATTAGTCACCCTAATTTTTAACTTAGACTAAAAGACAGCAAAAGGCTTACCTGGGCAACAGGAGAGCGTGCTTACATTTTCTAAAAAGAAGAATGTAAGCTGTAATGTGTAGGGCTGGAATACCTTTATCCCTTCATTTAACTAGATATATCCCCATTTCCTTTGTAACTATGACCCTTACACTACTTCCCTCAGTGTGAGGAAATACAAACCCCATTCAGAAGGTAGGTCTGCACAGTTCCTCCCCATCCTGCTCAGTCCCTGCTCCTGCCTGCCCAGGAGCTGTGATACTGCAGCATGAAGATGCACTCAAGTTAATCGGTGGTCCTGACAAGCAGCAAGCCTCAGATCCAGGCTTTTCCAAGAGGCTTCCATTTCTGAGTGTCTCAGTAATGATGCCTACATTGAGAGCCTTTTCTTTTGATTATTCACCAGTGCTGAGACTTACGGGCAAAACATTGCCTTCATTTGGCAGCACAAGTAGCTCTGCCTTAGCTCAAACTGAGCTGATTGCTGTGAGCAGCCACAGCTGAACCCCCCTGTCCCTCTAGAAAAGGAGCTGACTGATGTCCCTTCTACAGCAGACTGACACTTTTTGCTTAAAATGCATTAACGTTTATAAAGCACCTCATTTTCGTCAAAGGGAGACACAGCTTCATGGTGTACCTGTAAGTGCAGCCTGCCTGTGTCACCTGCCAAAGTGCAATATTGGCCAAGTATCATGTTTGGTAAAGTGAGAGTGTCTGTGATTACTTAGAGAGTGCTGGAGCCAGCTGTGACAGAGTTCATTCATATACAAAGGCTGTTGTAGACTTAGTTTGGCATCTTATTTTCATCATTGGTTGCCACCAGCCTCACACTGCTGCTTTCCCCTGCCCTTGGCTTCACGCTGCCGCTGCTCTCCCTTCCCTTGTGCCAGCTCTAGAAGCTCTCTCGTTAGCTGGATCATCAAAGTGCCTGTGTGACAGCTCGGCCAGCCCGGGTACAAGGTTTGTTCCCAGTCGGATTTGCGGGCTGCTGGTGTCATTTGCCAACAAAAAGAGAAGAGGCTGGGGCGGGAGGGCTGGGGCTGAACTGCCTCTTCTGGCAGCGCTCTGGACTTTGTCAAAACCAGCTGGAAAGCTGCACTCTTGGAGATATTTGTGCAAAGATGAGCTTGTAATTAGCTCTTCTCAGGGTCCACTGTCAGTGTCTCCTTTGGAGAATGTCCTGCCGTGCTGAGAGGTGCTGCTCCTTATTCATCTTTTCATGTGTAAGTCTGAAGTGATTCTCATTGCTGAGCCCTCTGGAGCACAAGTCAGAAACACACTATGCCTCTTGCTAATCCTTTCTCTGATCAGGAGCTCTGTACTTCATCTCTTCTATTTTTTGCCTTTCTGTGCTTTTTAGTTTTTTTTTCTTTTTTTCTGCCTCTTCTTATTCTTCCTTCTTCCATTTCTCAGTAAACAGGTCAGTTCTTACTGCAGCCAAGGCAGAATCACAGGGCCTTCTGCCAGCAGATACAAAATGGGATCACCCTTCCCAAGCAACTTAGGGCTCTGCTTCCTTTTTAAAGATCAAATCTGATGTATCTGTTCTTTTGCAAACAACTTGTAGCTATGTGCCAGACTAGTATTGATTCATTATTTAATGCTTACTGTTAACTCCTTGGATTAATTTCCCTGTTATTTATTTTATAAAACATTATTTCATTAACTAGATTGAAACAGATGAGAGTGGAGAACAGTGTTCTGACAGACAAATTTAAATAAGTATTTGATATTCAAAATCAAGCTTGAGATTTTCAGGAATTAATATCCATTTAAGCTCCTATATGCTCCTATTCCTTTGCTCTTAAACATGTGTGCAACTACTCATGCATACGAAGAAGCATGTCAATACTGAGAATTGCAGATATTTTTTTTAATAGAGTATATTTAGTGCAGAAATTGGCCTTCTCATGATCACCGTGACAAACATCTGTTCTTACTACTGTTCAGCATATCTAGATATGAGATGCACTTTCTTGCCTTTTGAAATTGTCTTTGAAAGTGAACGTTGTCAGTTGTGGTGCTAAGGTTTTATTTTTCAGAAGGATTGCTTTGGACAGGAGGATCAGCCCTGGTTGCTGCTGTGCCTCTGGGAATGCTCACAGCACTGCTGCACCTTCCTGCAATCTCTGTTGGAGCACTTCTGCATAGTGAGAAAAATACTCGGGTATATATTTTGTTCTTGATATGTTTGAGGTTGGTTGTGGATCTTTAACTCACTATATTTCACCTTGCTCAATGCTTTGGAACAAAAGGACAGGCTGGTGAAAAGAAAAAGTATCGCATTATGTCTGTGAGTCAGTCACTTACACCTGCTGTTCCCCAGAAATCCTTTGCCAGTGGGTCACCAGGGATGTTCTTGTCTTCAGTTCCCTGTGTCCGTACTATTTGTAGCAAACTAAAAATTAGACATCTGAATCTTTTTCAGACTTCTCCTTCTTTCGTCCCTTTGCTGCATAGTTTAGACTGAGAGGGTATTAAAGTAAGATACCAACCCACTTTGCCTCACTCTCTTTGTTAAGCAGGGAGGGTGCCTTCATTAATTATCGTGAGAATTAGTTTAATTATTACCTTAGCTCCTAAAACATACAGCCAAAAGGAGAATATCAGCAACTAATTTGTGTTCTGTGCTTTACAGTGTATAGGAACGCAGAGTCCTCTGCTCATTAAGACTTTCTACTTACTTGGGTTTCAAGTCAGACATTTCCTGTTGGGATTTTCTGCCATAAATAGCTGTCCATTTTTTATTCCCACCAGCTGTGCATTTGAGGAGCACACAGCAAAGTTTATGAATCACTTCTCCTTGACAGATCGCAACCACCACAATATTCTGCCACATAGCCAACAGCATCAAGTGAATGATATTAGCTCTTAACTCTCCAGAAAACTCTGTTCAGTAATTAAAGATTAAGCCTCTGATGCCTATCATTATTCACTACTAAGAGCCTTTACAATACAGGTTTGCTGTGTACAGGTAATAATATTAGGGATGATCGTTTATTCTGGAAATGTAGCTGTCTGAGAAGAATGAATTTGCTAAAATCAGAATTTCACCTATGAGCTGGCTTTTCAGGATTTTTCTCCTAATTCTGACATTCACCATGCATGAATATTTATTTAGTTAAAAAATCCTCTGAATATAGGATAATTGATAAAGAGTGATGAAAAGAACAATATTTAAAACTGTGGCACCAGTAGCAGTGTGTAATATAATGCAGAAATCTGCCTTCATTAAGGACAAATGATCCAACAGCACTTCAAGCTTTGGGCATCATTTCCAAGTTAATCTGCTCTGCTTTGGTGTCAACATAAAATTGAGATCAACTCACTAGCAGCTCTGGAACTTTCAAATAAAAATTCAAACTTGTAACACATACAGCACTGTTGACACAAACTGTGAAGTCTGTTTTCCATCAGTGTATGTACATAGCTCATTTAATGTTATTGTGATGAAAAATAATAAGAATAACCCTCAAATTAATAGCTGTGTTGTTGGATAGCAGCCGCAACTCCTGCTCACCAGCTGAAGCTGTCAGTCTCTCTTCACTGATAGTAATTTTCTATTTTACAACGAAATGGCCAAAGGAAATAAAGCACACAGAACTTTAAAAATTTTCAGCCCCTATTTGCACTTCTGGGATCTTCAAATCTTTCTCCTTCTCTCTCTTCCTCCCCTGTGTTAGGTCTACCTTTCTATCTTGTTTCTCCCAGTACCTCGATGTGTTCTCTCATTGCCTCCATCCTCAGGGCAGCTTTCCATTTCCCAGCTCCTCATCTTACCTCAATCTTTTCTAACCCTCAGTCCTAGGCTTCCTATTTTCTGGACTAGTCAGTCCCAGCATCAGCCAGTCCGAGATCCTCAGGCTCTGAGGCTCAGAGCTCTCATCACCTTCTGATGCCCTCCCTACTGCAGCTGATGTCTGGAGAGAGGAAAGCAGCTCTCTGAGCAGGTACTAGCACAGTGTAAGCCACTCCCAGGCTTTCCTGCCTATTCCATCACCACTGCAGAGAGGCTTTGCTGGTGATTTCATCACCAGTCCCTACAGCTGCAATCCAGGACAGTGCACAGGGGAGCGTGAGGCTGCAGCTTCCAGTTTCTAATGATTTTGGTTACTGTTTGTTCTCACATTGGAAAATGTGATACTCGTGAGGTACTGCTGTATTGCCTGTCATAGACAGATGGTTTAGAGTATCCTGGAGCCTCAGTTGCAGGGGAGAGAGGAAAACCTGCCTTTGATCCAGGCAGAAACCAACTGCAGAGTCTTTGAAAATGTGAAATTTGGGAAGTAAAATAAATCTGTGTACATGGACAGGAGATGCAGGTGCCTCGTCTGTGCTGCACAGCACAGGCTATTCTGGGCTGTTCAAACAGAATGTTCCTTTTGTTCTCTTTAATACAGGCAAACCAAAATATTCCTGCTGCCTGTCTTCCAGGAAAAGGGGGAAGCCCTTTCCCACTTTCCAAAGTCAATATGGTTTTTGTAGGATGTTACCAGGTAGTCTGGGGATTCTCCAAGGAAGAAAAAGAGAATATTCAAGTAGCCAACACAGAACAAGATTAATAATTGGTGGAGTTTGTAGTGCCTGGGGTGTATGTACAGATGGAAAATGGTCCAAAAAAATGGTGGACATGTAAATTTATATATTCCTTTGTAATTCAAATTCTTTTATCAGTTTTATTAATCATTAGAATAATGGCAGAGGAGCAGCTACATTGAAATTAATCTTTATTTACATCTTTAAGAATAAGTCAAGTATTAAAAAATCACAATGCAGAAAATAACAGAAGGCTTACAAAATCAATATACATTTTTCCTTGGAATAGTGATGAAGAGATGCAGTCTTGGAAACAGCTGTATTGCATATTGAGATTTCCTTTTAATATATCTCTAGGATACAAGCAAAATTAAAATACTGAAAATGCAAAGTATCAGTGTTGTTTGGTTGTAAATCAAAAGGAAGTTTATGTTACTAGAATACAGAATAGTTGTGTAGGGAAGCCTTAGCTTATAAGGCAGATTGGGCAGAAGATCACATTCCTAAAAAGAATACTTGAAAGAACAATATTATGTCTTTCAATAAAATGAGATTAACACGGCTAATTCTTAATGCCCAAAACTCAAATTGCCTTGCAAGATGTTGGATGTCAGGCAGCATAATTGCCTCCTAGCAGAGTTTTGAATAGTAACTTCCACTAGTTATGGAGAACCTCCTGAAGGACTCAAACACAATGGTAGTAATGCCATATTACATTAATCTAAAATTATTCACCTAATGTTTGGAGACTATGTTTCAAATAGGAATTGTATTTCAGACTTGGAGAAATAAAATGTCTGCCTGTAAGTTTTCATTCTTTCCCACCTTCTCTCATCTCTAAATGTTTGAAGGCAAGGGTTTGAAATGTTAAACTAAGGAGAGAGTTGACAGGGAGCTGTGTCAATGGCCACTCTTATCATTTATTGTTGAGGTCTGCAGCATGACACTGCCTCCAGGCATCTGGAATATATCATTATTTAAATGCACAACTTGATATAGCATCAACTGTGTCACAGCTATCGTGTAATTACACTGACTGAAGGTGCTGGTGTGTTGATGGATATGTCTGTATATGCACTTTTTTTTGGTTAATTTGGCTTTGTGTTGATTTTTTTTCACATCAAAAATTGCTGTTGACAGGTTGATGGGTGTCTGCAGAGATCAAAATCTTAAATGGGATTTTTCCCAGTTTGGTGGCACTGTGGAAATTTTTACAACACTGTACTTTAGAAACTGGCTCCTACATGTAACTTTGGATAATTTAATCCATATTTGTGACTTTTTTTAGTAAGTTAAATTTAACCCTCTTAGATGTCTTACGTGCCTGTAACAAAATAAAGGTTTGGTTCATCTAATGGTATTAGGTAGAATGTAGCAATATTGCTACCAAGGCTGAGTGTGATAAATGGATTTTGGGTAGCTCTATTAACTGATCTGTTATTAGGTTATAATTTAGATGTAACTATTTGATTTTTTTTTCACCAAGGCTAGAATAGGCATAAGATTATTTAAATGAGCCTTGAAACCTTATAGTTCATCTGGCAAACTGCTGTAGGCTACTGAGAAATGTGAGCGGGAAGGAGAGAGGAAATCCTGAAAGCAATTAGAGAACCCTTTTGACAGCTCTTTCAGCAGATAAAAAGCCAGCTTCTAGCGAGAAAGTGTCTCCTGGCATTGATTTGTGTCTTATGGACAGTTGTGCCATTCATATGCAAATGCAGGATGTAGGGGAATGCATGTGTTGAGACACAGATTATTCAAAATTAAAATAAAATTACCAAGAGTATAAATAAGATTTTTTTTCCCCTTCAAATCTAGCAGTCAAACTTTTTTGAAATGGTTTGGTATTTTACTTTGAAATCTGGTTACTTAAGCCATCAGTCCTGTGATCTGAATTTTTCCATATGCATATTCATGCGTGTGTTTACGTATTTGTTTGTTTATTGCATCTGGTACTTCAGTAATGTGTAATTTCTATTTCTCCCTTTTGTCTGGGGGCCTCTCATATTACATTTAGATTGTATCCTTTATCATTCCAAATTGACATTTATGCTTTTACTGCTATTGTTTGCCTAGCTCCTCTCTGGTATGGATCAACAATTTGTTTTAATCTGTGTCACTTCTCTTATCTCCCTCTACACAGAGATGCAGTCACTCTGCACTCGCGTCCGCCTCCGGAGATCGTGTTAGCAACAGTGCTCCCGCCCCGCTCCCAAATGCCGGGGAATCTTAATTGCTTTTCCAGTTCGTTTATAAGAACGCAGAGACAACAGTATGTGCGAGACCAGCTTTGACAAAAGTAATGGTATGCCAATGCCTATGAATAAATAAATCCCTTTTACATAGAGGAATACTGTGGCAACAGAAGGGAAGCTAATGATGGTTTAAAAACATTATTCCTTATTCTTAGCAGGGAGCTGAGTAAAGTCCAGAGAGCTGTAGAGCATGGTCTGCTCTACAGGTACCTCTGTCTTTGTAAACAGGAGTTTTTGTTTTAATTTTCTCGACTGAGTGGCTTGAAAACTTTGTGGTATAAATGAGAATTAAACAAGAAATGTTTGAATTTCCAGTGGCCTCAGGAAGCTGTTATGTTTCCTGTGGATTTTTTGTTTTCTGACAATCATTTTAACAGTTTGCGTTCAATTCTTTCCCTTTATTCCCTCTCCTGTTCTCTTAAAAACTGTGATGTCAGACAGTTTAGTAGGCAAGAAATACTGGCATAATCTGTGTGTGGTGACAGATTTGGAGCTATAAGCAAAGGGCTGGAACTAGGCAGTTTTACGTAGTGTGTAATGAATCTCTCTCTGTTGGGAAGAGGAATAATGAGGACAATCAGAATAGGCTGGCAGAGAGCAAGCGTGGAAAGAGGCTCTGCAGTACTTGATGGATCAATTTAGGTGTGGAGGCTGATAATGAGAACCTAATAAAATAATCAGAGGTGAGCAGGGATGTAGCAATGAGGTACCTGGGACAGTTTCCTGTTCCTTTTTGCTGTCTATAGACCAATGCCTGTGACCCACTGTGGAGCTTTCCAGTGCCTTGGTGACCCTTCTGTTTTGCCTGGGGGTAAATTCCATGTACCAGGAGCTCACCATTTGTTCCAAACTCTGGTGGTAGCACACTGTGCCTTCTCGGGAGGGAGACAGGCTGCACTGTACAGAAGAACATGGTGTGGGAGGAAAAGGCTGTTTGCATTCATGTACATCCTGGGATCAATCCAACTGATTGGGAGGTGACAGTCACCAGCTTGGTAGGAAACAGTACGGATGGATATGTTTAGGAAGAAAAAAATCTGTGTCAAAATTGATAGAGTAATAGGAGAAATATCATAAGTGCAGTGTGCATTTAAACTGTTTATTGAGTTACTGCTAATAGTAGTGATTATATATATATATATATGCGTAAAGACAAAGCTAATAATCAGCTGCCTTGTTCGGGTCTGGAAGCTCTACCATCATGACACATGAAAGCAAGTGACAAAAACACGTTGTGTGTTTCCTCCAGCGGTGTGCATCTCAGTGACAGTCTTTCCCACTACTATTTCCAGCCCTTTTTTTTGTCGGGTTTACTTCAAGAAAATAAATAGACTTTTGGAGAGTACATGATTTTTAGAAGGAAAAATGGAAGGGAACAAGATTGTCCTTTTTCAGAAGTGTCCTGCTCTGTAGGATGGGAGCAAAAGCAGCCCAGCCCAGTTTCTGTGCAGGCCTGACAGCAGATAGATAATTCAGGGACCACAAATACCAATCAGCTATTTCTAGCTCTTATGAATTGTGAGATTCTCTTTTTTTTCCCCACATTCCCCATAAAAACTGAGTCAGATGCATGCCTGTCTCTTACAGCCTTATCAAATGGGAATAAACAATGCCTATAGCTCTGTAGCTATTTAATTTTTGATCTCAAGAAACCTTATTCTGTTTTCACTCTACAGTGTCTCCTTGACCAGCAGCATTGTTTGAAGTGTACCGGGCTTCTTAATTGCTCAGAGTTAAAAAAAAAATCAGATGTGTAAACTAATAATATTTGAAGAACAAATGTATCATAGTTGCATTTGAACTGGTTAGTGTGAGTCTTGTGAATTACCAAAAAATGAAAGCAGAAGAGTATTGTCTCATTCACTGAAAAATTATGAAGTGTTAGAAAATTGAAGACAAGATATTATTGTGCATATTTTATGACAGTAATATCAGTACTTAGGCTGTGCCTAAGTGATGCCTTTGTTATTATTTTGCTCTGTTGATGTTGCAGTTCATTTGAGCAATATATACCAAAAACTGGCTTGACTCACAAGTGAAAAGAATAATATATATAAATCACAGTAGCTGGATTAAACAGGAAGCTGCACCTTCATTCAATGTGGTTTATGTCCAACTATAAACAGTGCTTAGGATATGGGCACAGGACCCCTGCATTTGGAGTTGGGATACCTCAGTCCCTTGGACAAGTTAGACACCTTTTGGGGTGAACCAGATGCTTTCCACTCATTGTAGAGCTTGGAGTGCCCCAGCCTGGCCTCTGCCCTGCTCCCCAGGCACTGGATCTTGACCACACTGCCCACATGGGAAAAGCCACAGGAGTGGTAGGTGCTGCCAGACCCAGATTCCAAGATAAGTTGCTGCTGGACCATCTGCAGAGACACTCGGTTCAGTATCATCCAGGCAACAATCTGATCTCTGTGTGGTAGATGTGCATGCACATCTTACAAAATGGCACATTGGGCTTGATTAACTGGTCCAACTGTTACTGGTATTTGGGTTTCCCACATAACTGATGAATATATGCCAGTAGAGGAGTGTGTTGCTTTGTATTTTGGCACTGTAGGTGATTTCCCAGCAGAAATGCTGGGCTGTGACTGCTGAAAGCAAGCCCATCCTTCTGGGCAATAGCAGTGTACCTGTCAGGGCTGAAACCACTGGTTGTAGTCATGACTGTGTTGGGGAAGTCAAGTACAAGCCACCTTTTGACTACCTCATCCTTTGGATAGGTTTCTTTCCTTTGTTAGTCCATGACATATCACTTCACCAAGCTAAAATCTGTGCTCATCACCCAGTGGTGATGTTGAATTAAGCGACTGTCCTCAGTTGTCTCAGTCAGATATGCACATGTGTCTCATTAAAACACCAATATAAGAATTCACTGGAAGAGATTACTGACTGGTTTTGAAACACTGCCTTCACTCAGCTGAGACCTGAGCATCAAAACTGTATTGTAGTTTTTTTCGATTTGTAGTTCTCTAACAGAATCAGTGGGATTTCTTACCAGAGTCCACTTTGCAGAGAGGGAGAGGACAAACTTTTAAGGGCTTAGTCAATAAAGAAGCACTGGAATTGTGTTCACTAAGGCACAAACACAAATGCAGAGCTCTGGGAGTTTTGGGAACACGTTTGTCACTGTGACACTGGTTCCCAGCAGCCCGTGTACCAGCTGGGGGGTGTGTTATGGTCCTTGAAGTTCTGTGTTGCCTCCTCTCCCAGAGGGCAGAGCTCAGCTCTGTCTGAGCAAGCGCTGCTGAGAGGTTCACTTGCTAAATGCTAATACCAGTTTACAGAGAACAGTTGTGTTAAGTTGACATTTTAAGTCTTTTTTGCCTGTTTCACAAGGCTAAACATGAATGAGGCAGGATGGATGTGGGGTAACACAGAACACCTTCCACCCAGCATGAGTGATGCTGTGCTTCCTATCTTGGAAACATTATTCATGCACATTAGCTCAGTGTTGTAGGTGAGCCTGTTTCACTTACTAGAGTAGGATGCAGCATGCAATTACTTGATGTCAGAACTTAGCAAATATACTGCATTTCTATTTTCCTCCATTGTTATACATTTAGAATGTTATCCTGGAATATCTACTGGATTGCACTTATTTTCACCAGTCTGTTCACAAAAATTCATCCCTCCACACCTTTTTCCTTCTGGTGTTCATTTAAGTAGTTTCTGATGAATAGTTAGAAAAATTTCAAGTTGCTTTTGCATTTGTTAAGTCTGAATTGCATCTTCTGTCCCACATCCTGTTATGTAGCTTTGATTCTTCTTGAAGAGCTGCCTACTATATTGTATTTTAACTATTTTTGAGGAAATGTGGTAACTTTTAGACTTAGCAAGATTTGTCCCTCTATATTTTTTCAAGTTTCAAGACCTTTTAAGTACTCTCTACTAGACTTTTTCCATTCTATAAACTTCTTCCAAATGAAAAGATTGAATTCAATGTCAGATTACTTTTTTCTTTAACAGCTGTCTATTCCTATCATAAATTCCTGATCTACATGTGTAAATCTAATTTTAGTTGGCATTACAACTGCTGCATCAGAACAGAAGAGCTCCTTGATCTCCAAAATACCTACTTTTTCATTTTTTATATGCTAATGCATGTAATATAGTTCTGCCCTGTGATACTGTAGCTGTTTTTAATTAGGCAGTCCTTAATTCTTATTCTTTGAGCAGCTTAGCCATCTTGTTCTCAAACTTGCTCAATATTCTTGGTTTTAAGCTTGTGTAGGCCTTTGACATCCTTTTCAAATTGGTAGTGGTATGCCAGCTGTGTTCTCTACTCTAGCTTGGTTTCTTGATGTCTCTTGAATATCTGTCTTTATTTCTGCAACAAAAAAAAAAAAGAGTTGATTTCTGAGACAGAGTGTTTAGGAATTCAATTAATGTGATACCTAATATTTTCTGTAAGTGTTAGCATCTGGTAGCTTTCCTGTTTCCCTGTCTCTGTGTTAAGGGAGAAGAAATATTTGAACAAATCATTGAAGTTAGTGATTGCAGTTGTAATATTACTTGATCATGGGTTTGTTTCTTTATGATTAAATCCGTTGGCTTGCTCATGTCTGTAAACTATATGAATTTACAAACCCTGTATTTTTTGGCCTTCTAATACAAAACCTGATTTGGAACCTGGAGTTCCTTCAGATGTATTTTTCACAATATTTAACCTGATTTATTTGGGATGTGGAACAATCTCATGCTGTTCCTTGCATGTTTGACTTGTCATTTAGAACTGCTGTATCACCAGCACAAACAAAATCTGATATTAACTCTTAGACCGTGAAATATTTCTGTTGTTCCAATCTACAATTTCTTCTCATAATGAAGCAATGGCAGTGACAAACCAGAGAAGAGATTGCATTCTCAGTTTGACACCAGCAGCTGAATTAGTAAGTTTGCATTTTCTTTAAGCACTGAAGCTGTACCTTGAAATACAGTGAGGTAAATTTAATTATTTTTGCTTGCTTCCTGTAATATTTCAAGATATGTGAAAATGAATCACAATGGGGGTTATCTTTCCTAAAGTCTATAAAGTTTATAATGGGTAGATATATTCCTTTATTGCATTACACAATTTATTATCCTCCGTTGATATCATAGGTAAAGTTATTTCTTTCATTTTGACAACATAGACAGGAGCACTGTCTATGTTGAATTATTTTATTTAAACCTTACCTTGTGGCCATCATCAGAGTCATAATTAACCTTCTTTGTTCTTGGTAAGGAGTTCAGGTTGTAACCTTGACACCACCATTGTGGGTGAGGGAGGGATTTAGCACTTGTGGAAACACAGTCCCATCCAGGGTATCCTGTTTGATATTGCATACAACTCAGAGCTCAAAAGGCAGTAAAACTGCTGAAGGCCATGCTTTCAACAGTAGAGATTCCCAGTAAGTTTTGATTTCACACCCATATTCCATCCTGTGACATTGGGAGCTCATGTCCAGTGGGAGATGGGCATTCCCAACATAGACCCACGTTTCCCTGTGACCAAACCCGAGCCCATCCCTGCTGGAGGCTCCAAGCAGAGAAGCAAGCATGAGGCAGGGAATGCTGGAAGGGGAAAAGTTAGGAGTAAGGGAATGCAGAGTACTGGGCATACAGAGCACTGTAGTGAGTAGGAAAGAAGTCCCAAACTGTCCTCGCTACCATGAACTTAATGTGAAGTAATGTTCAAATGTCTAGAAAGGAAAATAGAAGATTCATATGTGCAACCTATATAGGAATGTAACTTCTGGAGAGAAGAAAAAATACAATTTTACCATAGGAAATTTTTTCTATATAATGTTGTGCAGAAAAAACCCTCAAGGAATCTCGGAGCCTGTGGAGTTCTCCCTGGTGGGAGCACATGCCTTTGAATGGGGAACACAGATTACATACTGGGAAAGGAAACATAGGTTCATGATCAAGTAAAATACTGAAAGCATATGTGCCGTTCATAGTTTGCCCCATCGATGCAGGTTTTGCATTCAATCCTCAATAAAATTTCTTTTACTACCCAATTAGTTTTTATTTTATTTCTAGTGAAGATTTGTAATATTAATTACCAACATAAAAACAAAGATGCAGTGCACTGAAACAAACGGATATGTTTTTATGCTTAGATTAAAACATTACTTGTAATTGTTTACAGTGAAATCTCCTTGCTGTCACAGTGGTGTTAACAGGGTTATAAACTTTTAAGTTCTTAGAAGGAAACAAAAAAGTATATTATCTTCTAGCTATGGTGTAATCTACCATTAGTTACCCAAATAGTGCTTCATTTATACTGTATCATATACTTATCAAACATCTACATGAGTCCTTAACTATTTCCAAAACAAAAGAGTCATTATTTACCCACTGTGAAAATAGCCTTGTGTTAGTGGTATTAGAAATCATTAGCTCTATTAAGTCCGTTATCAGCTATGCTAGCAGCTGGAAATATCCTGCAGCTCAGGAGGGCTCCAAAATGTTCCCCAGTCATTATATTCTAGATCACTTTGTTTTCTTGTACGCTGAAAACAGATTATAATCACATTCAGCCACAGGCAAAAAGAGAAGCTGACAACAGTGGTAGAAAAGAGATTTATGGAACTTTTCATTGCTTGAGGCAGTATTTTGTAACAAGTTAACAGTGTTGTCCCTAAGATAGGAGCATGAGTGAACAGTTCAGCTATGTCTTTCTATCATCTTGGTGTTCTGTGTCTCAAAATGACAATTATCACACCATAAATACAGCCCAAAGCATTACAGATGTCTATAAGCAGAATCCATATTAATTGCTAATGCATAAAGAAGAGACAGATCAGTTTATGTTAGCTTAGGAAATACTCAATTTTTTATGAGTATAGAAAAGCTCTTATAAGTACAAATTTTGTCTTGTCATTGCTTGCTCTGAATAGGACTTACTCCAAAAATGGTATCCTGAAGTGTTGGGTTTAAAAGAATTCCTTTATCATCAGTCTTTGCTCCAGCTGAGGCAGGCCCTTCAAACAGTAAGTCTTCAGTAGCAGGATTACAATAATTTCTTCAACATGGCTTAAGATCCCAGGTTTGGGGCTTTTTCCCTTAACAGAAGCACTTGTTGCAAAAACTGCTCCTTTTTGAGAAAGAAAAATAATTTAGTTTTGCAAAAGCAACAAGCAAAAGTGGTGAAAGAATAACAATGTCTCCATGAAAATTTCTTATTAATGCACTATTTTACAGATACATAGCTGTGGCCTCCCTATTTTTTAAATCCTCTAAAATAGTACTCAGATTTAAGAAGTATTATTAAGAGTAGGACTTCTCAATAATGTCTCTGAATTTAGAAACAAGATAGATGGGACTAAGGCAAAGGTGTGTGTAGCCCAAACTGCTGCACATCTGTAGCATTAATCAAAAAGAGATTGATGTGTATTTACAAGTAATTACAGGTATAGATGTGTCTATAGGTAGTGAGCTCCCTAGGTGTGGTACAGCTCCCTAGGTATGTCTAGAGTGGGAAGTAGGGTTTGCCCTGCTCAATACTGCATTCCTTGTGCCTACGGAATTCCCTTGTCCCGTCTTTCACAGCTCTCCCAGTTGTCTCCCTCTCTTTTAACTTACCCTGAATCTTACATGAAGAGAAATGCAACTGTCTTGGAGGAGCTCTGCACCTTTTTCTTTCCCAACTCACCTGCTCTGCCCTCGTGGTTGTCTTGTAGCTCCTTCTCACCTGAGAAAGGTGCAGCCTCAGGAACCTCCACTGCCTTTGCCACCCCAGCCCTCTCCTCCCAGCAGTGTTCCTGCACAGTGTTCCTCCCTGTGCTGGCTCTGGGCTGAAGGGACCAATATTGTCCAAGGGCAGGGATGTGCCCCAATAGCCCAGTCTGGCACAGTGGCTCCCCTGGGAGCCCTGCTCAGAGCCAGCAGGATTTATTTCCTTCCCCTGCTCACCATTTGTTCCTGAGCAGGTAGGCATCATTTGGTACATCAGTGTTCTCCTGTGTATTCCTGAATACCCAGTGCCTGTATATGTCCAGATAACTCTGGTACCTAATAAATTTCAATGTGATATGTATAAATTCCATCACTTCAGAAATTCTATTTTATCTATGTTTCCTTTTTTGTTGATGATCCGTGGTAAATTAGTAAAGGTTCAATTCAAATTGAATCTGTAACTCTCCCTGCTGTTTATGTGAAAAGCTGAAATCTGCATCGCTAGAGTTCCTGTCTGAGCATCATCTGAAGTATTTATAACCAAAGCTCTGAAACTGTTACAAAGATAGTAGCATGCCATTTCTTTTTATGCAAAACCCACTCTGCTATGACATATCTGGAGCAGAGAAAAGGCTAACATGCTTATTTTGCCAGCTGACCTAAGTGAACAAATAGATACAGAAAGATTGGAGTGGGAATTGTTACATTTTCTGTGATGAATCAGGTTTTGAAACAGGCTGAAAGTAATTTGGTGCTGTGCAGGGATGTCAGAATTCATGCCAGTTATGCAAGATGTTTGAATCTGTGCAAGAATTGGAGTAACAATTTTAAGGGGAATTATTTGATTAGGGAAAAGAGCTGTTGTGTCTTTCTGCTTTCAGCTGTAAAGATACTTCACACACACAAAGAAAGACGGGAAAGAAGAGAATGGTATTTAGGCAGGAAAATTCTTAGCAATTTTTTATTTTACTAAAAAGTAAGGTTGTACCATATTAAGATGAAGTATCTGATTTTGTATTTCTATGTCACAAAAAAATATGGACCTTGATATTATTTGAAAAATATTTCAATATTCTCAAAATATTCTCTGAAACAAGGTGTGCCAGCAAGTGGGGATTTCATATTTCAGCAGATGCTAAAGAAATGGGGTTTTTTTTGGCTGCAGACATGTTGTAGGGATACTATCTTTAAAGAATACAGATCATACTTGTCATCAATTATGTATTTCAGCAGTGGAATCCTAATATGTCCTTTGTGATACTGTGAGCAAGAGTTGTTTTTGGTGGTTGGTTTTTGTTTTACCAGGCGTTTAACATGGGTTATCTTGGAGGATGGATTGTAAGAGGCGAGGAGCCAAGGGGTAAATCTCCTGAACTACTGCAGAGATGGCAAGACAGCAAAAGAATTAAAAACTACAAAAGGAAAATATGGAAAAAAGCCACAAGCCTAAAGATAGCAGGCAGCAGAAAGAGGGGGATAAGGAAGGGAGCAATGGTATTTAATAATGAGTTTTTCAGACCCCCTCAGAGCTCTGGCACTACACACCAGGCTGGTAGAGCAGGGTGTGCTCCCTTTGCCTGTGTGGGTTCAACTCCATAAAAATAGCATATTTCCTTGGGTTTTAAGTTAATTTTTTTATAGTCTGGCATATAGCACAAAGTTTCCCTGTGGCTGAGGCAGCTCCCATCTCATATTGTGGCTCCAAAATGCAATGAAGTCACAGCACCTCTCTGCCAAGAGCAGAGGGTGTGCAGCTTGCACCAGCCACACACTGATACCCACAGCACACCCACCTTACTCTTCACATCAGTCTGTCTTTGTCACTTGCTCCTAAATTTGACTCTGAGGCTGCTTTAGCAGCAGGATCCCTCTGTTCAGAGGGTATTTTGCTGCCACAACATACTTTTAATGAGAAGACCAGCTGTTCTCCCTCAGGACCAAGCTTCCACTTGTTCCTTAGTTTGCTTCTTAATTGTCTTATCACTGATGAATAATTTAATAATTTTTCTTGAGCATTTCATGAATTTAGAATTTTGTGGAGTCTCAGTTAATAAAAAGACAGCATACAGCAACAGTTGATTCTCTTCCCCTCCGTTCATGGCACAGCTTGCCATATTTTCCTGAGCTTGTATCAAACAATATGCAAGTAAATTGAAATAGTGAAACCATATCAAGATACGTATCAGCACCCCACTCTGATGTGTAGTTTGGCTTTTTTTCCAGACTATTTTATGATGCAGAAAATATTCATGGAACAGTCTTTAAGCTTTAAGGATGATTATCTTGCATGTCCTGTAGAGGGTTGCTTGTGCTCTTGCATTTCTGTAATGATATACTAATTGGACGTTAGCTTAAAAATGTAAACCTCTCCAATGGGCACGACTTGGCTTACATATCATTTGGAAAATCTATGGTCACCTATGGCTTTTTTTGTTATTGTTTTTTTAACAGCTAGCTAAAGGGTCAGGCAGAATAATAATGTATTTCTAGATCTTTATCCAATGTAGAAGTTGCCCTATTTGTTTCTGCTTACTGAAAGACATTATTCAAATAATCTGCATTAAAAAAAGAAAAAAAGACCAGGATGAAGCCAGGGGACCAGGGTTTGGTCACAAAATTATTAATTCATTGTTCTGTGTGTTTCAGTTTGGTATAAAATTCTGATAACATCCTTACCTGATGAGGCTTAACTTCTGAAGCACATTAAAAGAACACACAGCAAATGCTGCAGAGGATACTAAGTATTATCATTATTGTTTCATCGTGATTGTTGATATTGATCACCTCAGTGTATGTAACATTGACTGCAAGCAGTTTCAGCAGATAAAAACTCCATACCTGACTTTGCCTGGGTACGAGATTACTGGGTTTATGATCCCTTTCTATACCATATTTAACTGTCCAGTTTAATATTTCCTCTGCCTTCCCATGTTTGTGAATATTTCTTTCAGATACACTTATTTTAAATAAAATCATTGCTATCTGGGCATTCCTATGCCTTTAGAACTATGTCAGAGATAACCCTAACTTTTGAGACTTGTGTGTGGTAAAAAAAAAAAATCGTACTTATTCCTGGTCTAGGTGCCATAGGTTATCCTGCTACTCTAAGAGCTCATAGGACATGTTTATTTAGTGTCTTTTTCCCTTCTTTTCTGCTGACTCTTTCCTTGCCCCGTGTCTCAAAAAAGCAGAATTGTCTGGCTCGTTTCAGAATCCTCATCTTCTTTTCTTCTCTGCCATGATTTCACAATTCCACTTCATTGTCAAAAAGTTTTGTCTGTGGTTTTGCTGAAATTCATCATATTATGCCTTTACATGCCCTGAAGCTTTTCTGTCCAAGGGATTCCAGCAAACCACACTCATGGTAAAGCAGAGATTTCAGATATAGGTTTTGATTACTTCACATCATTAGAAAAACCTGCTAGCGGTTTTTCCAAGGCAGCAGTTATTTATCCAGAGGTTTTGTCCAAAATGCAATCTTGGTATTTAACTACTCTCTAGCCTCCTATGACTTTAGTTGGATAAGATATTGTGGTCATCCTCTTCTCCCATTGCCACTGCCATTATTATCAATGCAAAACTGCACCTGAGAGCTTTTTTTTTAATCTTTCTTTTCACGGTATTAAACACCACTTAGTACTGTGGTGGTCTCAGACATTCTGAAGGAACAAGTATAATGCAATTCTGATAGCTGCTTTCATACCTTAAATAGGAAATGGAATCTGTTCTCTCATTTCTCAATTAATACTATATTTATATGGGGTTTTATTTGAGTCTCTTTGCATTGCTTGTCTCGGAGAAATAAAACCATGGCCTTGAGACAAAGATGGTCATGTAAAGATTGTGTTGGTCTGAGTACCTGGGGTGAAGCCGTGCTTTCAGAAACATAGATAATGGGTAGGGCTGTGCTATTCGCTCTCCCCTTGACGCTGGGAACAGGCGGCATTGCCAAAAGGCATTACAGTTCCCTGCCTTCTGTTTGTTCTGGTAATGTGGGAGCACTTCAGGGTTTGGTATCTGCCACTGTGATTACAGTGTCTCTACAGGCTGTGAATTCAGTTGCCTTCTCCATGCCAGTGAGGTAAGAGCAGTGCATATTTAAAGTGGCAGCCCAGAGCACGGCTGCACTGTGGTCCTGCTGGCAGAGGATGGCAGAGGGACAAGCATCACCATCCCAGGAGATGAGTAGTTTTGTATTTCACTGATTGCCAGTGATTAAATAGGGGTATTTTATTGAGGAAAAAAAAGAAGGAAAAAGAAAAAAAAATACCTATACCCTTGTTCTGAGAGTCTCTCCAAGCTCACGCAATAGAGAGTTGCACAGAGGTTTAACATCTTGATGAAGTTTAGGTCTCTTCAGGATGTTGATAATGCTATTTAGATAAGACAAAACTTGGTCTTTTCCACCTAGACAGAGTTTTCAGCGGGCTGCCTTATTTCTGCTGTGCTGCAGAGTGGCTTTCTAGCTCGCGGTAAATTCGTCTGTGGTAAATGCAGCAGTAGTGAAGTATTTGCTGCGGTGCTGTTGAGAGGATTGCTGGCCAGCACAAGCTCAGTGGGTGCCTCATCACGCCGGTGTTAGTCAGTTAATTTTCCTGGTCTCCAAGCAGACTGAAAGCCAGCTGCAGTCTGGAAGTTGTTTGGCTGCTGGGATGGAGCTGTGCCCAAGGCTGCACACCCAGCAGCTTGGTGGGGGAGCCGGTGCCCAAACCAGCACTGACGTTCCCCACACTGGGCTGGCCTCGGCTCACCTACATGGGCAGCTCCCCCTGCCCCACACTCAGAGCCTNTTCCCCACACTGGGCTGGCCTCGGTTCCCCCTGCCCCACACTCACAGCCCTCTCATCCCTGGGAGTGCCTGGCAGCATCCCTGAGCTTGGCTTTCCCTGAGCTCTGCACACTGAGGCTCAAGGACACTGTTTTGCACGGCAGCCACAGAGCCCCATAGGTGACGGGGTCTGGGATCAGCCCCTGGAGCCAGACACATCAGGCATTGTGTTCTCAGAAGTTCCAGCCCAACTGCTGCACCCAGTGACAGACTCATCGTTTGCGTAGCTGAAATCATCTTGTATTGATATTTTTGTTTTCCCATGTGTCACTATGGGGTTACAGTTAATTTTAGTTGTTTGGGTTTTTTTCCCTTCACACACTACGAACTAATTAACAACCTGTATAAGAATTGCTGGCTTAATGTTGTTTCATGTACTGCTGAGTGATAAACTGTGTGAGGGATTTCATACACCACTTTATGATAACCTGTATTTTTATGCATTAACCCATGGTTTCATCTGACTAACTGAACCTTTTACTTGTGGTAGCTGAGAGTAACCTCTGATGCCTTGAAAAGTCAGGAAACTTCAACAGGACTTCTTATCTGAGTGGTTTGTGACTTCCTTTTTTGCCAATACCAACCAATAAAGAATTCAAACGAAATCCTGCTGCCTGTGGAAGAAATGCCAGTCATGTACTATTGCAGCTTGCTGTACCCTGGAGGCAGACAAATCCTTGTTTCTGTCTTGTACTTATTTGTATCTTGCCTGCTTTTAGAAAGAGAAATAACCCATTGAAAAGTCTGATTCAGTGCAACATGTACTTTGCATTGTATTTGCTTTTCTTTACTCCAGCATTATGCAACTATTCCTCTTACTTTTTCAATATATTCTGCACAAATTATTTTTACCTGTTCTACATGTTGGGAAACAGATGGTCCTGGTAGTAAATAACTGGCTTCCCAGGAGCTGTGAAATTGAATTCTCCCAGGAAGCTCCTCCAGGAACTGGTATATGTCAGTGAGCCTTTATGTTAACGATGCTTATATATCAGTGTTTGTTTCCACCATTTGATTATCAGTTGGTTCAGCCTAAAGGTAAAACAGTATTTAATTGTTATTTTCATGCTTTCTTTGGACCAAAGGGGTAATATTATAAGTATTTTGGGGAAAAAATCCTCCAACCCTGGAAACCCATTGAAGAGCATTGTACTAAGATACAACTTTATTTTTTTTCTTTCTTTTAGATGAGAAAACTAGTTATGTTTTTGTTGATCCTACTATTGAGCTGAAAAAAATCTAGACTGATGTGCACTCTGCATTATGGTGAGCTGTCCCAAGGCAATAATATAAGATGGAATAAGAAAAAACTTCAGTGGTTGGCAAAAGTTAGTGCTGCTGGGAAGAGATGGTAATACTGCCTGGGAAACAGAAATTATTTGATGTTGAAAGCTGCATTCTGTGTCTTTAGTTTCATTAGTAGTTCAGCTGCCAAAATCTCAGTGGTGAAACTTGCCATTACAGACTTAGAACAACAGAAGGATTCAAAATCATTACCCTGCTGATAGACCTTTCCTTCCTTAAAGATCTGCAGTACCTGGAAGGCTGATTTATTAAAAAGCTCACCTAGGCATTGCTGAGATCTCAGTCTCCTTCTAAATCATCTCTGTGGCACAGTTACTTTAGTAATTTATTTTGAGAGATTCTTTCTCATATAAATTTTCCATGAGGTTGGGTTTAACAAAAAAACATGTATTTTAGGCAACACGTAGTATGTTCTGTGACATTTCAGAAATAATCAAGATAGTGCATAGCATTAAACCACCCGTGACTGCCATTTCTGTTGCCCCCTTGGAGGCCAGCTGTGTGTGCTGACTGGGGGATGCAAGATCCAAAGTGCTGCTGTAACAGCTACAGGGATGACTCTGTTGCACCTGACTCCAGATTCACAATGAGTTGGAAATTATGGCACAGTTATTCTTTTGTCACCATAAAACTTTTCAGGCTCCTCCTTGGACCATCCAGAGAAGCAGCAGTTTTCAAGTTCTATGTCTATAAGGAAAATGTCCCCAGGCTTCCATTGCTGCCCTAAATATTTCTGTTTAGAAATTTCTTTATGTTGTACAGAAAAATCTATGTCTTCACTCTCTCTCTGGTGTAATTCCCAGTGCATCAAATAGTGTGAGCTTAGGCAAGGGCTTGTGTAAGTCTAGACAGGGTTCATCTCTTTCCTATTCTGCAGAGTCACATCTAGAGATCGACATTTACCTTTCTGTACTAAAATGTTCCGTGGTAATGATGACAGTAATAATGAACTTCATTGCTTAGAAACTTGTGTGTGCTTTTATTTTTAGTTCTTCTGACACCAATCCCTTCTTCAGACAGTAGTTAGGTATCTAAGCTCAAGAAGATAAATACACCCTTAAACTCTCTGAAACATATTTTATATCAGTTTGAGAAAACTAAATGATAAAATTGATTAGAAAAGATATGAGATGCATTGATTGTTTTTCAATTAGAAAGCAGATGACTCTTGAACTTCTATGTGACTCGTTTTTACAATAGGTAAAATTGGAAATGGTATGCCTGCCCTTTCCTATATATATACACATATATAAAAGTACCGCAGGACACAGAGTCCCATAAAGCATTATCATTGAAGTGGTGTGTCTTGCCATTGTCTAGACATTATTTTATGCAGTCCAAGCACCTCATGCAGTGGGATAATGAATATTTAAGGGATGTATTTCAACAAATATGATTAGTACATGGTATGTCAGATAATACTATTTTGTAGGGCAGTGGGTTTTAACCTTTTTGTAGGTGACCCTCACTTGAGAGAATTGTTTATACGACTGTAATACCTCAGATTAGACTCTTGGTGAAGGGTCCACCTTCTTTGCCTCTGCTTGTATGAGTATCACACTGCTTTTTCACAACCAACCAACCCCTCCAGCCCAGTGACCAAATCTGCCATTTCTTTGGTTCCAGCCATGCTGAGAACAAGCTAATATTCCTGCTTGAAGGAGGCTGGTTCTCTCTGGATGCACTTGAATGCATGTGCAGAGCATCTGGACACCTCTGGTTTCAGGAGGGAGATGGAGTAGCAGTCGAGCTCCGTGTACACAGCAACAGCTCAGGGCTGGCAGAGCTCGTTTGGCTGCGCTGCCTCTGCCTCCCCCACAATGGGCTCGTGCTCCCCAGCCCAGGAGCTGCCACACAGTGTCCTGCTGGCTCCAACTGCTGCAGTATCTGATTGCACTGTGAGTGCTGAGATAATTTACCTTCAGCACTCAGCAAAGGATATGGATAAAGGCACTTATAGATAACAAGTGATTCGTCCACGGTCACTCAAAGGTTTGCTCAGCCAGAGCAGGTTATAGAAACTATGACAAAGTCCTAGACTTTATCCATTAAACCACCTTTCCCCTTTTCTGTGCTTGTCTGGGTATTGTGGGTAAGCAATGGAGTGTTTTTTGTTTGGTTTTTTTTTGTTGTTTCCTTTTTTGTCACAACAACATTTAATTTTCCGCTCTAATATTGTGCTGAGGACGTGGCCGTGATGCACTGGCAGACACTGATAAGTGACTTACCATTTCATACCACGCATTTACTGAATTTCATTTTGAAATGTAGTCTGGGATGACAGCCAGTCATTCAACCTATTCTTGCCTCAAACAGTGTAAAAACATGCAGACAAAAGAAGGAACACCTGGCAAACGTTTTGGGTTTAAAACAACAAGAAAGAGAGGTTACGGTATCCATGGTTAGGAATGAGAGAACTTGCTTCTTTACAGCATGTGTTGAAAACATTTTCAGAACATTTAGTTGCCATTTAACTACAGCCTTGCTTAAAATAATGTAGAGAATTAAAGCAAGCTGACAGGAGAACTGTCATAAACAGACACAGCATAAACCCCAGTCTGTATTGCTGGGCAAAACCCTGGTCTCACCCCTCCAAACTCACTGAAGGCTGCACTCCCAGACTGGAAGCTGGCCCTGGTGACAGCGGCTCCTGTGACACTGTTGTATTCCTGGATGTTTCAAAGCTTTCTTTTCTCCCTGACTCAGAGTAATGTGAGCTGCCTTTGAAGATGAATTTAGCTTGGAAGGTGGCCCTGTGGTTCTCTGAAACACCCGTTACTCATTGTGATGGCAGGTGATGTGGTTTCCTTGAGAAAACAGTGTGGCAGAGTTATTTGAATAAAGAGGTAGGAGTACTGAAGACTGGGTTTCTAATTCTGGCTAACAAGCGTTGTCTGTGGAGTTTGAAAGTAATTTTTTATTTTGATGCATCAGCCTTGTTATTTTTTTTGTGTTCAATATTTGTATTGTTTAAAGTATAAGGGAATAGTTTCATCATTGTTCATTTCAGAGAATTAATATGTTTGTGTTTAGTTCTTTTGTAGAAAGGAATGATGAGGAGGTGTTTATATGTCTCAATGTTTAATCATGGCACAGAGGATAATTCAGCACAACTAAGATAGAATCTACATTAGTTTTTTAAGGTAGTATTGAGAAAGAACTGGGATGCAGGGGAGCAATTGCTTTGCTTAGATTAAGGGTGCTGCTGATTATGCTTTGAATTTCATCTCTGATGTGGAAGATTAAATTGTTCTCAGATCATTGTGTTGCTTGGATTTAGTGCATGTGTGTGTTACACGAGTTTACCAAAGCTTTGGAGGATCTATTAAAAATAGTTTGACCATGTTGAAGCAGATGTGAAGTTTCGTTTTGTATTTTAGTCACCATTTGACCTGTAAAAATAGATGAGAAGTGATGTTTGAAAGTGTTTGCTCAGGAGCACGTGGCCATCACTGATGTACCTGTAGTGCTGTGAGATCCAACAGCTTTCTCTGAGCCTTGAGGCTGCCAGGCTGTGCCAGAACAAGACTGTTGTGATGCAGGGGCTCCTGAGGATCTGTGCTTCCCATAGTAGCCCTGCTTTCACCCTGCCTTGTGCTTAGCAGGGCCATGGGCTGGGCTTTGGGATGCAGGTCTCTGTATGCAGTGGAGGGAACAGCACAGTGACAGAATTTTGTTCGGGTTTGAGATTTTGATAAGGTTTTTGTTTGGTTTCAAGAAGACAAGTGCTGTTTTGCATCTTGTTTTAATTGAGTTTTACCTCTGTGCTAGCCTGGTTTGTTTCACCACATAAAAGAACAAACTGAGCAAACTGTATTTTTTTTTTTTTTAGTATTTTGGTTCTGATTAAACCCAAATAAGTTGATTGTATAGCTTATGATTACTTCAAAGATACGTGGATCAGACTTTGTATTCTCAGATTCCTCAATTACAACACAATTTATCCTCATTCATCCTCTAATTTGAAATGGGCATTGCTGATATTCTTGACTGCAGTAAGATCTCTTGAAGAATCACATAGATTATGTGGACACCAGGCCCTGATTTTTCAGAAGCACTCAGCACAGTCAATGTGTACTAGAATTGATTAGAATTGGGTATGTTGTCTACTTGTAAATTTAAATGAGAAATTAAAAAATTTGAAAAACCAAAATATGGAGAATACCACTATTTCAGATTCCCAGTTCTCTGACATTATGGTTTGAAGAGACGTCTCCTTACATCCTACATGTTTGAGCTTGTATAGTGTATTCTGGTGACACACCTAATGCAGCTACTAATTGAGAAACGGCATCATTTCCTCAGTATTTTCCCCCAAACCAATACTGGCAACTATATAAAAAATAAAATCTCTTTGATGTAAAAAGCCAGATGTACTCCATCAAGACACTCATTGTGTTTAAGCTTCCAAATAATACAGCAATTTGCAAGAGGCCGCAGAGCGCGTCGTGTCGCGCGATCCGTCGAGCCAGCGCTTCCGTCCGCTCATCCTTTATTGTGGGACAAGTGATTTACTCCTCTGAACTTCACAGCTCAGCAGATTTGCAGGTATTGCCGTTGAAGTTTTAATTTAGGCAAAGATGCTCATAAAGAAGCGCTCAGATGTGAATCCAATTTTATATCCCTGGCAAGTTCAATAGTGTTCAGCTTCTGCTTTTGATTCATTTAAACAGGTTTATGAAGAAGCAGCATATTAAGCTTTTATCTCTCTCATATATACATGAGTGTTTGTGCATGCTCCCTAGTTAGTACTTTTTATATAAAAAGCTTTTATATTTTTAATATAGACTATATACTATCTATATGATGTTAATATTGGTATTTGTTTTATTTTTCTATATTAAATGCTGCATTCATCTGGTGCCAGATTTCAGAGATTTTGCAGCTGCAGTGTATGTTCAGTTACCTCTCCACAGCTCATTTTGCACAGTATCTTATATTTACTGTGTGGGAACTGAGTCTTGAGGCAGATTAAATTAATTTGTGGTAACTCAAATTCAGCTCTCGCTTCCTTAATCTTACAGAAACGCTATTTATTCTTATTGATGTGCTCTTGCCTCACTTTTAAGAACAACCTCCATGATTTTGTGGTGACAATATTCAGAGTCTTTATTTAGCTGGCACTGCGGTGGCTCTCAGAGCAAAAGTGTTTTGTTTATGTGGGCAGGACTTTGCCATACTTATCCTCAAGAAGAAAAACCCACATTTAGAGTAGGTTGAGAAAATATGAGGCACGTGAATCTTTTGAAGTAACCTGGGCACCCATTTGTGTTTTATCACTCATAAATATCCACTTATTGAAATCCAAACATGCTTTGTTTAAAGTCAGAACACAGACTAGGAGAGTAATTCCACTTAAGCTTCTGTGCCTGTGGATATTGTCCAAACACATTTTCTTCCTGCTGTGTCTTACTCCACATGCTGTTGTGGAATGGCACAGGACCTAGTGTAGATTAGAGATTTGATGTTCTTGGAGGTCCAGATGGGGGTTTTAAACATAAAACTTTCTGGGCTAAACAGTCTCTTTCAAGCTTAGATAAGACATAGCCAAGGCAAGAATAGCGAGGAGAGCAGCACATACAACAGCCCTAAAATTTAGGATGTGCTCATTTAAAGCAGTTGACACTACCACAGGGTGCACATTCAGGCAACAGACATTCAAAAAAGATAAAGAAACTGCTGTGTAGATTTAAGGCAATCTGTGGAGGAGGCAGAATTTATTATAATTCACTTCTTAAAGTTTCTTGTCAGAGGACAACTTCCAGTCCCAGTAAACCTGTCTGCCTGTTTTTCATCAGCCTGTGCTTCCCTGGGTCCACAGAAATACTTGAGAAAATTGATGACCTCTCTCCAAAAATCTCTGTTCTTTTTCTGTTCAGTGGTTCTGTTGCTGTTTGGAACAGGTGCTTCCATTGCTTTTCCCTGGGGCAGGCAGACTGCAGTGCCAGGAGAGAGCTGGTCCCCAGGGGTGTTGCCTAGAATTGTAGAATCATTTAGGTTGGAAAAGCCTTGTAAGATCATGGAGTCCAGTCCTTAACTCAGCACTGGCAGGTCACCACTGAGCCACGTCCCCTGGTGCACTTAGAGGAAGAACCATCTGGGTGCTCAGAACCAGGCAGGACCCAGACACCACTGCAGCTCAGGGTGCCATGGCAGGGAAATATCCTCCTGGTGTTCTGGAATTTGGTTTTAGGGTGGGTTTTGTGTGTGTTGGGATTTTTTTTTGTTTTTTTAATATATATTTCTAAATATTTGTCATAATTAATTTACAGTTAATTAATCAGTTCGGCAGTTTTTCTGTAGTTCTTTGTTTCATGTAAAAGAAGATCAATCTCACTGCAAATGGTTTCCCTGTATGATGTTTTCTTCTATTATTTGATTCATTAAGTACAGAATTTGCTTCAGTTTCTAAAACCAAGCATACATCATTAAAATTATAATTTCTCTAATATTACTAATTGATGTTGACTGGAAAACTGCAACTTGATACAATGTCTAAAGCATGTGCTTTGTAATACAGTGTTTGTTTCCTTTACCCTTTTGCTATTAGAATTAGATGTAAATTATTGCTACATGTGAAATTATGCTTCAATGCAGAACAGTAAATAAGTTTGTTTAGAAAGGTGACTATGTTAGAATGACACATTCTTATTCTATTTTATTTTCATGTGCCTGTATTTTAATCCACTTGCCTTAATGATTAGAATAAATTATTTTTTATTATCCATGCAAACATGCCAGTACTCAAAGAATGAGAAGTTTATCCTTCTTTATCACTAAAAATATAATCTGTCATTTTTCAATGAAAGAGGCTGAAAGAGTAGCATAATTTTCACATCTTGATATGTGTTTGTGGGCATTGCTAAACAGAAGAATACAGGACAAATCCTGATCATGTGGAAGAACATGAAAGATATCACTAGATTGTTGCTCTTTTTTCATATTTGGAGTTTAATCTTCTTGTGCTGGCACAAATCCTGTTCATTTGAAGCTGATTGGTAAAAATAACAGTGAATGAAAGATCAAGAACTCTCGTTAGGTTTTATAGAAGCCTGAAGACCATCTTCTCAAAAGCTGTTTTTAGTCCATTAAGGTTCATCTCTTTAAAGTCTCTGATAGAAACAGGGAGGAAAATGTTCCTTTGGGTAGATGTAGGAATGATCAAACTAGACTGCTACCCTGCCTGCTCCACAGAGGAGACTTTCTCCAGGGAGAACCCATAAAGAAGTATTTTTAAATCTAAATACAGTCTTTGACAACATCCTAACTGTGCCGTCTCAAAACACTGTTTTATATTGGCGATCTCAAATGATCTGTGTCTGATTTCCCCACATTCTGATGCCTACAGGTCCAAGAGGCACACAGGCTTAGCTTCCTGCTCACAGAGTTTGACTTTTTCCCAGGCAGTGGTCCCTTGAAAAAGCCAAGGAGAACACTATCATCACACACATTTGTGATTTGTTTCTCTTTTCTGTTTTAGGCCCTTCAAATCATCACAGCCAGTCAACGCTGAGGCCACCTCTCCCTCCTCCTCACAACCATTCCCTGTCCCATCATCATTCCTCTGCCAACTCCCTCAACAGGAACTCGCTCACCAATCGCCGCAACCAGATCCACGCGCCCGCCCCGGCGCCCAACGACCTGGCCACCACCCCCGAGTCCGTGCAGCTCCAGGACAGCTGGGTGCTCAACAGCAACGTCCCGCTCGAGACCAGGTGGGTGGTGTGGGGGGATGCCCTGGGGGATGCCCCTGATGGTCCTCTGAAGTGCACAGAGAAAAGCCCTGGTTTGTCCGGAGTGGAGTTTGGTGCACTGTGTGTCAGTGCTGGTTTGGGCTGACACAGCGTTGGAAGTCAGAGGTGTTAGAATACCCACCAGCCCTGATTTGCTTTGCTGTCCAGGGTAGGCAGGGAAATATCTCTGTTCACATCCCATCTCAAAGCTTTTTATTGGGTTAAGCCTTCCCTGCATACACAACTCATGTGATTAGTACAGTGTATTTATATCATGGGCTCAGGGACAACTTACTTAGAATTCATGTTGACTGTGCTGCTGAAAAATTATACATTTTACTTTCCCTGAAGTAACAAACAGGGACTCACTTGACATTATGCATTTTGGGAGGGTTTAAGAAACAATCCGAAATTCAAGACTGACAGTACTATAATTTTAATTTATACCTCATCCAGCGTGTGAGTTCATTTTAATCTCTTCTGTATGTGTTAACAGCTTGATGCCTGTGGGGCAAACAGCAGCATATAAATGAAAAGGTGCAGCACTTAGGCCTGCCAGAGGAATAAATAAATAAATGCTTGACATGCTGCTGGTCTAAATATTCTGGTTTGTTGTCATTTGGGGTATGGAATGTCAAACATATTTAACTTGCACTTTAAATAGCAGAGCTGGCAGAGCTGATCTCTCAGAATTTAAAATTAGCCATTGCGGTGCTGAATAAAGTGCTTGGAATAGCAGGATGGTGTTGCTTGCCCAGCTACTGTTAAAAACAGTGTACAGGTGGAGGAGCTGGGCTGCTGGTACCACTGGCTCGTGCTGGGGTTTCAGCTGCTTGGTTGCCACAGCTTCTGAGATGCTTCTGGGAATTTAGTGCTGCTCTGCTGGATTACCCAAGTAGGTACTAATGGTGTAGTTACACCACTGTGCAGCCTCAGCCCAGACCTTCCCAGAATTTGATTAAAGACTGTCATCTGGTTTGAAGCTCTGGGAGGAGCTGGTATAGCTGGAGAGGAGCTTACAACACCCAGGCTGTTGTTACTGAGCTGTTAATCAGTGACTATACCTCCATGGGGAGCAAATGAGACTGGGAAGAGCAGGGATTCTGGGCCAGTCTGTGCTCCTGTGCTGGTGTCTGGGAAGTGCACAAGGGACTGCACTCACATTGCCCTACTTTGCTGAAATGGGAACATGGGTTTCATGAAGAAGTGGGGTGCTGAAAAGCAAATACAAGGCATCTGAAGCCGAGATGGCCAAAAAAAGCCAAAAAGTAATGGGATTCAAACTTACTGAAGGTTTGGAGCTGACTTTGGCCAAAAACAAACAAAAGAAAAAGTGTGATGCTTGACTCTTAACTGCTGCTCCTGTGAGAGCCTCTGCTATTTTTTAAAACTTAATTTCAGTATCCTGAATTTGTTATTTACTGCTAAGAATTACAATATAAAAATGTTGGTTTTATTCAGTTGGTTCTTGCTGTGGTTCATTGCCCAGGACTAGAACATAGTTTTAATTCTGGTGTAGAGTGGTCCTTGCTGTGCCTGGTCTGCCTATTTCCATGTGAAATTGTTCTTGGGTATAAGAGTACCTGAAATGTATCATTTCTGAAGTCTCAAGATTGTCCCAATTTACCAATTTCTTTATATGGAGGGAATTCTTTGGGATAGTCACAAAAGGATTCTTTACCATAATACATCCCTGAGCCACAGTAGTGGGCATTTGCCTGGCTCATTTTCGTTTACTGTCTAATTTTGTGCCTGTTCTCTGCCAGTGGTGACTATCAATTCCATTATTGACTTTGGTTCTTCTCCCTTTTTCTTATCATGAAAACCTCTGGGAATATATATGGACATGTGGATGACAAAAGGTTACTTTGTGAATACTGTTATTTTTGGAGGTTGCAGGATGCCTGGCAGTTAATTGGAGCTTTTTGGTAGATAGGTTTGTCACAGGCAAGCATTAAGCTATTAGAAAATGTCCTGGCAGAATTGCTGTATTCCAAGACTATTCCAGAGTTGCTTCAGGATCGATTTTTCTTCTTTTCTGAAATTACACACCTGACAGGGCTTGATGACAAGTTTCATCACAAGAATATTAACTCAGAAGATAACTTTTTTTTTCTGTTTGCAGTGAGTTTGCTGAAATGGTTGCTTGTAAAATCATTGGAGACTTTCGGAATTAGCCTCTAATTCTTTCACTTTAAAACTGGCATTTCATCTACATTCATACCAATAGCCACAAAAAAAAGGATGCCTTTTGGTTACTTTTTACTTCAACTTTTACTTTATAGCTTTAACTTGTTGCAAAACACTGACCCTTCTCCTACTGCCTCTTCTCAACGCACTGCTCATTAATTCTTTTATCTTGTTGTCTGTTTATTAATCTCAGTAGTGGAGTGCTCAGGAGGGAGAGCCAGCACTGACAACACCTGCTTTATCAGGAGAGTTTCGTAACTTTTAGTTTCCATCTTTCAGTTACCTTCAGTAGATTCTGCTCTCAACTGAACATGATGTGCAAATGCTCACGTTACTGATTATGAAACAAAAACTGGCACCTGAGCTGTTGGAAGGGAATGCTTTGTGTCAGCACTACAAAACTCAGATCACAATTTAGATTCCAGATGTCTCTTTATCTAACAGTACAGAGTGCTGAAATCATTGAATAATACAACATGTGTCTGCATGTTGCTATTTTTTTTTCTGGTAAGAATATTTTAACCTTCCCTTCATTCCTTTGCTGTTTGGTCTAAAATTAGACTGTTTGGAGACATTGCATTTTCCAAATATCCTTTCTTCATCTCTTGTTTCAATATTGACTGGAGGTCGTTAAATCGCATTCTTTTATTTTCTTTGTGATGTAAAGGAAGCTTTTACTGCTTGCACATGTTTTAATGTGGCCTCTTCAGTCAACTGTACCCAAATCTCCATGTACCCTTCATAGTGCTTGTTTTTTTACTTAATTATGCTTAACTGTGTTGCAGCAGCTCATTGCTTGCAGTCGAGTGACAAAATCTCAAAATGCCTACATGAAGTTCCTGATTACACTTTTTTTTATAATCATAGAATATTTTGAGTTGGAAGGAGCTTTAAGAGGATCATCATGGGCAGGGACACCTTCCACTGGATCAGGTTGCTCAAAGCCCCAACCAACCTGGCCTGGAGCACTTCCAGTGATGGATGCTTGATTTATTGTGCTTGTTCCTGGTTCCAGCCAAACAAATACACACATCTTCCCTAGTCTGCTGCTGCTTTACAGCTGCAACAGGCTCCCAGGCTGGCTACATAATTGTTCTGTTTTCTTTGAAATAGGGGTCTGTAATGGAAGGGTTGAAGTATCCCTAAGTAAGGATGTAGTAATGCATCGCCGGAGCATTTTTATGGTGCTATTTTTATGGTTCATTTCTGCAGTATTTACCTGCTTTACCTTTGGGCTCAGAGCTGCTGTTTAATGCTCTTTAACTTTTATTGTCCTCCTTGCAGTCTGTTTCAAACCATCTCCTCCTCCTCCTAACAAAGTGCTGGTTTGTACCTTTTCCAGTTAAGAGGTGTTCCTTTATTGCTGCTTTAATCATTGCTTTCGAAGGGGATGTATGATGGAAATACTGCCTTTGAACATCCCGGTGTGAGTCTTGTTACTTCCAGACAGACAGAGAGGCAGCACCTGCTTTAAAGCTGGAAATGCTTTGAGGGCACAGGGAGAAAAGAATGGCTTTGCAAAGGAGGTTCACGTGGCTCTTTGCACTGTAGGAGTCCTCTGGTGCAGGAACCTCACACAGGCACTGGTCAAAATGGAATGATTGGTGAGGGAGGAGAACAGAGGAGCTTTCGTGGATGGATATTTGAGATTGCTTGGTGTACTAATACCTGTTTTGGTACTTTGTATTGATATTAAATTAGTTGGTACCATTATAATTAATAATACTTAATCCAGGAGGTGAAAAAAAATTAAATTAAATAGAAATTAGTCTTATTCTTTAGTCTCATAATTAGTTTCATAATTTGAAATACTTTCAGTCCAAATCTTGTAAAGATAATTTTGTGTCTATGTCTATAATTTCTTTGAGCTTGCTTACAAGGATCTGTTGCTAGGGTTCAAGGGAGACTGTTGCATCCTAATGTTTCTCCTGTGTTTAAAGAGAAAGGATGGGGGTCATGGTGTTGGTGATTATGAGTTTCTTTAGATCTTGTGTGTTGTAGTATAAGAGCAATGGTCCAAATCTGGGGTCATTTAAGCAGAGTTCAGTTTAAAGATTGAGCAATCTGAAAATTAACCTGAAAAGAACTCCTGTAACCCTTAAAGAACCCCATGTAGCTCTTCAAAATATTTACATTTTTCTTGGGTTCAAGCTCTTATTTGTTACTTTGCCAGTCCAATTTCAACACAGTCACTCTGGGTGAGCCTGAGGACAGCAATGGGAGATTAACAGAGTAGCAGTGTGAGCTGTATCCCAGTCTGAACCAGTGCAGTGCTTGAATTCGAAATTGTGAGGCATCATAGCTCAGAAACATCTGCACCCAATGTTTTTGTAGCTGCAGCCTTCCAGTGAAGGAGTGAACACAGTGCACTGTGCCCGTGCAAAGGCTATGGCAGTTATGGCAAAAAAATCGAGGAATAGAGCACATGAGGACAGGGATTTAATGCTGGTGGGTGAGGTTAGTATTTTTTTAAGCAAGAAATGAAACATCTGCAGTGGTGTTAATACTGCATTCACATGCTGTACCATGTTTGGGTGTCAAGATCAGCTGGAGACTTCTGAACTGAATATATAAACTTAAAGTTTCTGCATGTGTCGAAGTTCCAAGCTACAGCTGCTCTCTACAATTGTCTGCCTATTTTCAATGATGTCTCAATATTTTGATATCTTTGTACATGATGCAAAATGTTCTGGAACAGAACAGTGAAACAAAATTTCCTTTTGTTAATGCAAATTTCTGGGATATATTGGGCATAACAAACAACTACTTGGAACAGTGAAGTAACTCCTCACTCTAGTTTTGCTTTGTCTTATGTGGCTTTCTCTCACCACTTATTTAAAGTGTGCAGCTACAGGCACAAATGCTACAGCATGTTAGTCCTCTGAGACTGGGGGTTGGGGCAAGAGCTGACTCCTTCATTCTCTTGTGAAGGTTGCAGGAAGGTTGTGGGGACATTCCAAATAATTGGGATCTGTATGGATACATTCTGGGCCTGTCTAAAAATCAAAAGCATTTTAAAGAGTCAGGGAAAGCACAGTCAAAGCATCCCCAAGGACTTCACGCACATGTGGGCCATGGACTTGGAGGAGTTCCAGAAACACTGTAGAAAGGTCATTTTTAGCAGGCTACTGGAGTATCATTTTCATAACAAATGTGAACACAGATAGGAGAGAAAAAAGGGGAAAGGAAAATACTACAAAAGCAGGATACATAATGATGATTCAGAAAATTGATCTAGACGTACTCCTACTCATGTACACATAAGCTGAAAGAAGTTTTTACAGATAATTGCATGTTTTCACTATCTTGTTGGTTTGCATTTTTAAATTCTGGGTTGTGCAAAGCGAACAGGCAGTGTGACTGAATGTACGGGAAGGGGCAGGTACAATTAGGGTGTTATTTTTATTAAAAAAAATCTAAAATGATGCGATTTTGAGTTTTTTAACTTTACATGTAGACTGATAAAATTCTCTTAGAGCTCTGAGTTTTATTATTCTATTCTATTATTTATAGACTTGAAATAGCACTATTAGTACATTTTCTTTTTTTCTTAAGTGAGTAGTTGAATTAAGAAATAGTGGAGATCTTACATATATGCCTTTTAAAATAGAAGTGTTTTGAAATTATGTTCATTAATTCATGTAGAAATTTAAAACTGAGTGGACCTATTGAAATGCAAAATACTATTGTCATTATCCTTGTTACTGAAATAACAAATGTAGGCATTATTGGACTTCATTGCTTGGTTCTATGCAATACACTACTCAGAACTTTATGGCCAAAAAAGACACATGGTTTTCCACTTAAGGGAAAGTTCCTGTAGTTGAGCTAAAGCAGAGCTGCCTAAGTATTCCCGTATCTGCATTATTGATCCTGTTCCACTTTCGTGTAAGTGCATATGCCAAGACACTGATTTTTTGCATTCCTGTCTGTGAATGCGCCTGTTACTCTTTACTGGGCATTAACCAGCAGTTCCATTGCTGCATTCCTGGGAAATAAACAACAGTGCAAGAAAGAGTTATTTACTGCTAACTTCTACAAAAGCTAACTAGGATTCAAACTGGCAGGCTGAGTGAGTGTGCTCACCACCTACTGCAGGGCACCCAGAATCTTTTTTGACAACACGTCGGGCAGGTGGGGGATGGCTGCAATAGCTCCCAGGGTCACTGAGCTGCCACTCACCAGCCATTCCACCCAGTGCATCCTTAGTAGCCTTCCTGGGTTTTTCCCTTTGTGTTGATGTACTCCCTCTCAAATTTTTGAGCTGCTAATGGTCCCCCCTTCTCAGCACTCCTTCCCCTCTCCATATTTTCCATCTCACCTTACAGGGCTGTGACAGGGGGGAACATAACAGTGCCAGCCCTAGAAACCCTGGGGAGTGCTCCAGGGGGTCATCTTGCAGTGGGATTAGAGAGAGAGAAAAGGTTATGAAAGTGCATCCAACAGTGTCTCGGTCCTCCAGATGGGAAGCAGGTTGTCCTGTAGAAAGGTACCCAGAACAGAGCTGGCCCTGCTGCTGTAGTACAGTACAGGTGGTTGCCTTTGTGGCTTTGTGAGCATTGTCTGTTTGGTTTTGCTTAATAATGTGACAGATCAGGGTGCCCAAGAGGTTGGCACCTGCCTTTTTGTCCAACACCCTGCCTTGCTGTCAGGTAGTGTTCAATTACTGTGCTTCATGTGTCCAACTGTGTCTTTGTTAGAGGGTGGCAGTGGCGGTGACAAGCCAGCCTGGTGCTCACAGCAACCTCCGTGACACTGCTTTACACTCTGTGATTTTTAGAAGAGTTTGCCTGGGGATGTGAAGAACCCAGCCTTTAAGGAATCATCAGCTTTTCAAGAGCTGAGGAGCTGGTATTGGAGCTGTGCTGGGATCTGGGTGGCTGCTGCAACTTCAGTGTTACATTGCAGTGGGTAGAAGTGTCCCTTTTATATGGATGTGTTCATCCTGAATTACTGTTTCCATGCCTCATAGAGTGTCCTTAGTTCCTGCATCATTATTTACAGCAGGTTGAAAATCAGCGAAGTAATGTTTTGTCTTTGTTTGCAGCAGGAACAGCCAGTTGGTTTTTGTCAGTGTGTATTTTAAATAGCTTTCCACTGAAAAATCTGAATTACTAAGTTTAGTCTGTAGATTTGACGTGATTGAGACAATTTATTGTAGCTATACAGTTTAAACATATATAGATAACATTTTTAACCTTTACTGCTAAATTTAGAGCTCTTGGGGAGCACACAAGTTCCTGTGTTCTGGACATTTAAAAGGATACAAATGTCTGTGCAGTTTTGCCACATCAGAGAACCCTGGCTGATAGTTCTGCAAGAACCTGAGCAAGAACATGCATTTAAATGTCATTTGGGGAAAGACTGAGACACAGGTAACCAAAACTTGCACCAGTCTACCACTCAGAGTTCATTTCTGCATAACAGGCGTAAAAACAGCTTGTAGTTTTCTTTAGTCTCGGTTTCTTTTTGTATGGGAGTCAGAAAACTGCCATAAAACTTCACTGTCTGAATTTGGCAGCCACTTTGAGGCAGCCACTTTGAGGCTTTCACTGACATAAAATGACTCATGGCTACTTTTTTGGAGGACGTTGAAGACTGCAGAAGATTTTTTTTATCCCAATGAAAGCCAGCATATTATGGTCTATACTCCATTGTTTCTTTTCTAAGAATAAATGTCCAATAAAATTATAGACAGACGTGATTTTACCACAGCTTGAAGATATTTTTAAGTCCTAGAACAACTAAATTGAGCTGTCACTGTTCTCTTGGCATGTAGCTTTTCTATTTATTAATTACTATTAAAAGCTTAAAAAACTATTTAAAAAAAAAGACAATTGAAGCCTTACAGTTCTCTGTATGCCTTTTTTTTAATACAGAATACATTTAGGACAGTATGAGGTGGGAATGAAGCAATTTATGTTAGAAAGTGTCTTGTTCTTCCTTTCTGTTACCATTTTTCATTGCAAACCCCTTTTTTTTTTTTTCTCCACTCATTCTTGCAGTGTGCTGCTATGACAATCTGGCCAGAAAGAAGGGAAAAAAAAAACCCACAATTGTTCTCTCAAAGAATGTGAAAGTTAATACAGTCTCTGTCAGACCACTATTCCCCAAACACCAGAGGTCCTTTTGACCTGTGGGAAAATAAATGCTAGAGAGAGCTCTGAATTAATGAAGAAAGCAAAATACAGCTTTTTCCATTTACCATTAATGCACAGAACAGTGGACAAATGTCCCCTTGCAAGCTCAACTTTCAGAGATGTCACCTCTCTCCTGGTGTCAGTGATGAGGTGCCCGTGTGTGGCCCCACACCTGAGCAGCACATGCTGCTGAAAACAAAGGGGGCTCATCCTGCAGCCCAGAGACTGCACAGCAGGAGAGGAGGGCACGGAACGAGCTGCAGGGTTCACTTGTATTCTCTGAGCAGCACCCAAGCTCCTTCCACAGCTTTCAAGGGCATTTAAATTACCAAATCATCGCATGATGACAATTGTAGTTTGTAATTTTTCAGTAGAGGATTGTCTTATTGATCCATGGAAATTAGGAAGACTGGGCTGAGACTTAGCAAATTTACTCCCATGTTTTCAAAACAGAAAATTAGTCCCAGTCTAAATCAAAATACTAATGCTAATTGTAAGGTAGAAAACGTGTTTTTCTTAATTGTGTTTGATGGGTGAACAGGTAAGACAGAGCATGCAGGTTTTTTAATTCTTATATGCAATGTATTTGAAATTAAGTGAACTGGTACAAATCAGATCATTTCTTTTCATAAGCAGACGTTGTACAATGCTCCCAGCCTTACTGCTGTGAGGCTGTAATTAATGTTGATAAATGCTCATGTTCTCTCTGTGCAGCTTCAGCCCACAGACAATTGGTTGTACCAGAGCATGTCAAATCTCACATAAAAATATGGCTATAGATCATTGGGTTTAGGGATAGAGTTGAGACAAGTCAATTTATTTCTATTAGTAGCTGAATCTAGATTTAAAACTCCAGGGGTCCAAGTCTTTTGTCCATTATGTTCTCAGTCTTCCTGGTGTGGTTTGCTATAATTTAAGGTATATCTGCTAATCTGGCATCCAGCTTTGGAACACAGTGTCAGTTTTCCAAAGTGGCTAGATGGATATTTAACATGTCTTTAATTAAATGTCTTTTTTTTAACTTCTGAAGGCAGAACTTGTGTACTTTCAGATGGTGTGTTGTCTTCTGATGGCTGCAACTTTGTCAGGATTACTCATATGGAGGCAGTGAACTTTCAGCTTTCAAAATACATGGGTAGGACTCAGGGATGTGATAAAATTAAGGGTTTATCCAGTGACTTTTTTTCTTCTTTGCTCTGAGAATGATGCCATTCCATATACCCTTTTCAGTTGGTTTTTTCTGCTTCTACCAATTTCTGATTAGTTTTAACAATATAATAAAGATCACGCTTGTATGGATAAGTGTTTTGATTTTCTTTATATACTTTATATATCTCAAAGTGGATCACGGTGGAACTAATTTTTTGTTCTTCTTTTTTTTCTTTTTCTTCTCACATGAAACAGTATATGATTGACATGTTCTATTAAAGCATATCTAGATATTCATTAATTCAATTTTAATGGGAGCAGAGTTTCATTATATATCTGAGTTTACTTTAACAATGCTTTATATTAAAATTTCTGTTGGCACAGCTTCCTTCTCACTAAAGAGGACATAAAATTCCTGGGTTGAAAAACCTTGACATTTCAGACAAAGACAGTTCCAAGGACTGCAATTTCCAGTTTGATTCGATGAGATCTGCTTTTGGGCTGGAAAAGGATAACAACTATTTGTTGTAGACCTTTAGATGCCAACCTGAGAGGGCCACTCGTGCCATGAGGGTTCAGGAGGAGAAGCGGGTCCTGGGCTGAGGCAGGTGCAGGATTAACCTGGATGAGAGATGAGCATTTGTGCCTTTGCCTCACCAGGGGTCTCTTTCTTCTGTCCATCCCTCCTTCCTCATGCTCCTTACCACTTGACTCCCTAGGTCCAGGCATGGAAGTGGTCTTGTGCTCCCAACACCAGAGAGCAAAGCAGAGACTAAACCTGCATCTGCTACCAAGTGCTAATGAGGTTTTAACCAGACAGAAGGAGCAGAAGAGTCAATAGATCCAGTGTAATACAAGCGGCACCATAACATCATTTTCCCAACAGTGACTTTAATTGAACTGTTGCAAAGTAAAGAAACATTTAAAATGAAGTGTTGGAGAAATCACACTTTCATTATTTCTTGCTTTCTTGTAACTGGAAGGTGTTTTTTTTCTTAATTTAAAAGGCTGGGTAATTTTGAGGGGGAACTCTTTTAGTGTTTGCCTTTACTGTGTTTTCTCATAGATCACATATGATGTGAAGAAAAGAAGCAATTCTAACCTCTAAGGAGCCTTGCTGATTAAAAAAAAAAAAGGAACCTTTATTTGTTTGGTTTTGTTTGTTTGTTTGTTTTAAAAGACAATGTTTCTATGAAGTAAATGGTTAGAATCAATCTGCCTGGGTTTGATTACATACTTGACAGTGGATACTGACACTGCCTTTGGTGACTGAAATATTTTCTGAAACAAACTAGATTTTGATCATTGTTGTAAGGGATATACAAGGTCATTTGGAGTTTAAAAATCAATAATGACAAAGACATTGTCAAAATAAATGATTTTTCATGTTTATTAATAGAGATTTGTTTGGTTTTGTTTGTTTGTTTGGGCTGTCTTCAAATGGGAATGTTTAATCTGTGAAATTTAGCTAGCCTTCCTTTTACTGTCTTCTACCTGTATGGAAGTTCTGTGCAATTCATTATACTCTGGGTTTCATTGCAAAACAAATGCTTTAATATCCTTTAAAATCACTTCTGGTATTCTGTAAAATAGATACACACTAATCTATGCTTGACAGTAGGCACATGCATGATGGTGGGCTGGAAAACATACTTGGGAAACACATTTCAGCTTCAAACTTCCAAATTGTTGCTGTAATAAACAGTGACTGACATGGATTTTAATGCTCTAACAGGTGGTTTGAGAGCGACATACTGGATTGTATCTGAATAAAAATGTTAAACATATTTTACATTGGAAGGAAGACT
Organism: Calyptomena viridis; assembly: GCA_013390005.1. NCBI lineage: Eukaryota > Metazoa > Chordata > Aves > Passeriformes > Eurylaimidae > Calyptomena > Calyptomena viridis. The sequence goes on along the minus strand of WEIV01016284.1, from coordinate 801,679 downwards.
TGGGTTATTTTAGGCGGTGATTTTGATTTTGGAGATTACTGAGTGTCAGATCACTGACTGATTCCAAGCAGCATTTATTTTTCAGAGCTATGAAGGGAGAGGGTATGGAATTAATCCTCAGAGTTCTTTTGTCATAAATGAAGTGGCCTTCTTGGAGACCACTGCCTTTATTCTGTGCTTCTCTTTTTATTGTTTACTGGGAACATGTTTGTAGTCAGTTCTTCCTGGCTGTGAGAAGTTAATCTTAAGAAACCAGTCTTATAGTTTGCTTTCTCCATTTTCTCTGTCTGGAAAGTGTTGACAGCATTTTCTGAGATTTTGTTAGGGACTATATTCTGTCCTTTATTTTCTTCTTAACAAATGTATGGGCAGTTGAAGTCCTCTTTTTTTTCTGCTGAGTCATGTGCTTTTGGTGATTTTCTTAGTTGTTCAAACCAAAGCTGTGTAGTGTTAAAAACAAAAAATCGTGGTTAATTCTAATTCTGGCAAGATCTTTTCTTACAGGACTATGGGTTTTGCTCAATATGTTCTTAGTGGGTTTTGCTGATCGCTTTTGCCAAGAGTGTAAATGAGACTCATAATGTTTCCTTACAATATTTGGTGAATAGTGGTTCCAGAGGGAACTCAGACACTTCATGGGCCATGTAGTTCTTTTAGCTAGTATGTCAAGTTGCATCTAATTAAGAAAGATACCTTGACACTATGTTTTAGTGCCAATTGTTAAGCGCTGGTAGCAAAAACACTGTGAGAATTTTCATCTCCCTATTTCTTCATAAAGAATCCTTTTTCTTTTTAGTCGAATTTAACAGGCTATGGCAGCTGGAATGGAATAGGAGTAGGAGATGTTCTTTCTTAACTACAGGACTTGCCATTTTCAACTATGTTCCATTTTATGTTTTTCAGGCATTTCTTGTTTAAGACATCTTCTGGAACTACTCCGCTGTTCAGTAGTTCTTCCCCCGGTTACCCGTTGACCTCAGGAACAGTTTACACTCCACCTCCCAGACTGTTACCTAGAAATACATTCTCCAGGAATGCGTTCAAGCTGAAAAAACCCTCCAAGTATTGTAGCTGGAAATGTGCTGCTTTATCTGCAATTGCTGCTGCAGTCCTGCTTGCCATCCTGCTAGCCTATTTCATAGGTAAGGCTGCATTTTCTGTGTCAAATCACATGGCTGTGTCAGCAACTGAAAGTTCAGCAGATAAAAGGATGGTCAGTGTGTTTCACAAATTTGTCTTCTTAATGAGCAAATAATATTATTATTCCTTGTACTGCTTAATGAGGAGAAAAAATGTTCAAGTTGTGTTCACTGTCCTAAGAGCAGTGGAAGCAAGAAATCAACTCAGGATTCTCAATGTGCAGTGTTAACTTTAGATGTATATGCATCTCTCATAGATGGTCCAGACAGAGTGATTTAAGGAGTTTTTGAAGTACTACCATGTGTTTAAAAAGTACTTGGAAAAAATTGTGATAGGTGCTGAATCCATGTAAGTAACATAACCCAGTGGCATTTGAATTCAAACATTACCATCAAATGCTGCCTTGAGATGAAACAACACAAAAGCATTTTGATTACAAAATCTCTTCTCTATTGATCTGTGTGCCTAAGTCCTTGTTGTCTTAGATCTGAATCATTAGATGGTTCCATTTTGTGTCCTGTTATTTTCCATATTTCGCACATCCTTAGTATTTTGTTAGGAAAAATATAGAAACTCTGAATGTTGTGTTTATTTCCCATGATTCATATATTAATAGTGATTACACCGTGTCCTAATTCTTTCTGTGTGTTTTTCAAGATTTTTTTAACTTGCTTCTGTTATTTTGTCTTTCTTAATCTAATTATTTCTGATTTCCTCCCCTGGTACCACCTCCCATTTTCTGTTGTTGTAGAGGTTTTACTTAGTGTCTACACAAACTAGCTGTGTATTTTGTCCCTTTTACAGTGCCTTCAACAATATGTTGGTGACAGTGACATTCTGCACAAACTCTCTTGCTTCTCTGAGTAAATAGCAAAATTATGGTAGTTTGTCAATATTTTCTGTTAAGACTTTCCAGACATATCCTGTGTGGGTTTTATTTCATCTCTGAATCTATTCTCATATAAAGCACCCAAAAGACCTATAAAGATATACTGTATTTTCTCTCTATTCTGTTTTTTTGATCCCATATAATCTGACTCTTCAGGATAGTGTTTTCTAAGGAAAGCAAGTTTTTCATACTAATGAGCTTCCATACGTAATTAATATATATTCTAGTATATACAGAAATAACTGACTACTTTATTTCTGCTGTCTGTTTAGTCCAGGCCTACGTCCCAGCATCCTCAGTACTACAGGGCTAACCATCTTTCTATATTTCTTCTGTAGAAAACCTCAGAAGAATAACAAGCGTAGTTTGATATATAAATGAAAAGATTGGAAAGCACATGATTCATTGAACTTGACAGTTATCATCCAACAGCTCCCTGTTTGAGTGATTATGCACATGGGAAATGATATACTGCAAGATGAACATTTTAATCATGTGCATAACTTTGAAGTGATGGATTATGAAATGTATTTTTCCTTGGTATTTAGGTTACTGTAATCCAAATCAAAGCTTTGCACCACCATTATTGCTTTAAACACTTTCATATATAAAACAAGAGAGAATGTAAGGCAATGTATTGACTCTGAATAATTGATGAATGATGTATCATTTCAAGTAATGACATAAGTGATCCATTTTGACAGAAGTTTTTGAGGTCTTCTGTTGAAAGAATGATGAGCACAATAGAATTGGTAGTGAACACAACAAAGCAGGGTTTAGGAAGACAGTGTTGGCTCAAGGATTAAATAATGAGAAGTTACCTGACAAGCTTCATGCCATACACAGGGAAGAATAAGTATATGTCAAAACCCGAAAATAACTGAAATTAATCCTATGAATAAATTTGATGGATCCACTGTGATCATAATTTAAAGTGATAGAAAAGAGTGAAAACACCAAAAAGCAGTTGCTTAGCCTTAGGTAAAAGGGATGTACTTTTTATTAAATTATTTCACTCTCAGCAAAAACTCATACAATTCATTCCACATGGCAACGAGCAGGGGTAAAACCATCAGCTATAAACTCATCCTTGCTGTCCTCCAAGTATGACCTTAGCTGCTAAATCACCTCATTTCAAAAAAGTGAGAGGCTTTAAAGGTGCTGGTAATGTTTTTCTGCTATGCATGTTCACAAAGAAAATTTCTTGCTCTCTACCATAGCAGAGGTTGTATTACTGGGGTTATATTAGCTAAAAGTAATAGTTATGGAAAAATCATCAAAATTTGCAGCAAATGGTTGTGCTCCTTAGACTTATCTAGGCTGTGAGAAGATGGTTATATCAATGCTAATCAAGACATTGCAGGACTCAATGCAAAAGGCAATGATTGCAAATATGAGGTAAATTATATCGAAATGGTACTTTGAAGCTCTCAGAGTCTTCAGGATTTATAAATGAATTGTCCTATCATGAAAGAAATGGGATAATTGATATGGATAGATACTGTAAATACAAAGTCTTCATGTTTAAACATGGGACTTTCAGAGAACTGCCTAAGATTATGGGTGGCATGGAAAAATCTCTAGTGAGGGTGATTTAAAGAGGTAAGGAAAAAACCCAAAAACATAACAGATAGAATAAATATTTAAAAAGTTATTAGGCATTCCTATTGCCTTTCCTCTATCACACAAGTAAAAGTACAATGAAGTGGAAAGACAGTATGTTTAAAGCTTTAACAATAAATTCATAGGACATAAATAACCTTTGAAACTTTTTGCCACACTATATAATTGATGTTAAATAAAGGTACTACTGAGACTTTAAGAAGTTAAACATTTGTCAAAATAATGGCAATACACCTTGTTACAAGGTAACTTTGGGTTTTCTTTTCCTTTTTCTAAGATAGTTTGATTGTTTAGATCATAATGTGTCATTAAAGTTTGGCTACTTAGATAGATTTTTCCTTTATAGGCCAGTCAGTACCACTGAAAATGATCCTGACTGATGTGTGGGAAAAATCCCTGCAGGGCTGTTTTGCACTGGTCCACTGTGGTAGAGCATCTGTTTGTGCAGAATATGTTTGGTTCTATATGTGATTTTCCATCTTAAACTTACTATTCTATATCTGAAGTCCTTTACACTGGCATAGGTCCTGCAGAAACTTTGACACAAATCAGATTCACCACATTGAAAATAAATCAAGTGATTTTGGGCCTTTTGGCTAAAGGAACAGACAGAGGGAAAAAAATCAGATAATATGTATGAAAAAGAGCATTTTAAGATGTTTCTATTGCTGATACACTATTTTGAATAGCAGAAAACAGGAAAAAAAATCACTTTAGTTAACTTTTCCTTTGCACAAGGAAATACATTTGTATTCCATGGTATACACATGGTTATCTGTGTATTTAAAGCCAGTTTTGTCACTTCTCCCTGTTTTTTCAGTAGCCATATGTAAATGATATTCAGACTATTAATTGCTAGTATTGCACAACCTCTTGGTAAATTCCAGCATGCAGGATGAAAATAAAATTGTCCCACAATCCTCTCTGAGACTTGTGCCATTTCACAAAGCCCAGGAGTTATTCCTATTATCCAGGGTTGACATATGAAGAATGTAGAACCAACCATTCAAATTAGGGCATCCTGAAGATGTTGGGCTGGTGGTAAAACCCAGTTACAAGAAAGTAATTTATAAAGTGTCAAAAGGAAAGCATAAACCACACATATTGTCTTTGTCAGTGTTCACTTCAGAGGTTAAGGGAGTGATGAAAGCATTTGTCATGTTAAATTAGTTTTTAGCTCTTTTGATTCATGCCAAACTTGGAGGAGAAAAATATAAAAAAAAGAAGAAAGAAGGAGCGGGAAAAGAGTCACCTTGTGTTTTTCACAAAGTAATTGCTGCCAAACATAAATACCACTTTTTTTGTAAGCCCCTACACTGCTCTGATTTTTGCCAATCTATCTTTGAGCATCAAAGAACATCTGACCATCAACATGTCAGTACGTTAAAAATATGATAATTTAAAGTATTTAGATTTTCCAGGAGGAGGGAAAATGAACTGGTTTTTCCTGTAGGAATTAGGAGTTGCAATGGGTTTAAAGATGTTTTGCTTATGAGGAACATAATATCCTGATACTCATACTGTAACTTTTAGAGTGTTGATGCTATTTTATCTACTATCACTTCCAAGAAGATACAGGAAAAATAAAAGGAACATGACAGGGATTATCAGAGCAGCATGCTTGCACTACACTTTTAGTGCCTATGTTGCACATTAATATATTATTAGTCATTTATTCCTTAGTATTATTTGACCTTAAAGTCACATGAGATTTAAGATTTCAGGTTCCTGCATAAACTTGAAATAATATATTCACTTCAGTGCCATAGAAAGGACTGAGTTGCCAAAGGGCCTGGCAGTTAATTAAGCAAATGAAAATGTCCTTTCTTGTAATTATTGCATATATATATATATATATATATATATTTGAAATTAGAACCTGAAAAATAGCTATGCAAGGAACATAAGACGTACAGAGAAATAAATGGTTAATTTATGTAGTTATCCCCCTTGTACCCACAGAAGTGTAAATTTGTTTCTGTGACAGTCAGACAACAAAATTTGTGGGATTTCTTACTTGGAAGTAGGAGTTTCATCTATACTCTTCATCAAATATGTGTCCTTACCACAGTTTACATAAAATTTTATTCTTCAGGTGCCGGTATCAACTTGAGTTATTCCCACAAATGAGTCAGATATTTGTTAATGTAAGTGCTTGGATGAAGTTTATTCATCTTTGTAAGTTCTTTCACTCCTAAGTCCAATTGCCCTTTTTACTGTAATTCCATAGATGAGGATTCATCAAAACAGGTTACTGAAGTGGCTGTCTTATGTACCCATTGATTTTTTTTTCTCTAAGTCATTTTTTACAAATGGGAGCTTAAGTTTCATTTGATTTCTTATGTTTCATTTGTTTTTCACTTGTGGAGTCCGAAAACCATGGACTTTGTCTTGTCCAGACTTGACTGAAATCAAATCTGCTAGACATTTTGGAAACAGGACTGAAAAAGGGAAAATCGTGTAAAGCTGGAACCTCAGAGAGGCAGAGGGCATCTGGCTGCCAATCACTGTGATCAAATTCACTTGAAATCAATGTAAACCGAGGGAGCACGGCATCTTGAAAGATTAGCTGATGACAGAAGGTTCTGTTCTTAAATTTGCATTGAAAATAGGTGTCAGTTAGGGGCAATAATTAAATTTTAGAATATGCCTGTCATATTCTAAATGTCACACATTCACTGATTCTTATTGACTGCTATCAGTCATGTGAGAGAGAAAAGTGTAGTAGGAGCTCGATCAGCTTGTCTGATGCTACTTCTGAAAAGAGAGATTTTTGAACCTTTTAGGGAAAAGCATCTGGCCCCATTTTGTAAGAAAATTATGTGCTAGTGCTGGGGATTGTGGTGCCTGACTCCAGGAATTTAGATGTGGCTTTCTAGGCTAGCAAGTGTCCCTATTCCACAGTCCAAAGGTGTGAGAGATTCATTAGGGGAAGAAGACAGTTTTCCTAGAGACAGGGTGCTCCAGCTGCATGTTTAGTGCCAGAAAGAACAGGAGGGCTTTGATGTGAATTAGGTGTAGTTTCTCTGGGCTTTTCCTTAGTCAAAAGCAAAGGCTTGATCTATAGATTTGTTCCAAGAAAAGCCAATGTACCTATTTTTTTGCCTAGTGGCAGTAGGAGGATTTCAGTGTGAAGGTGCAGACTTACAGCCTGTTCAATTCTTTGTCTTTGTCATAAACCTCAGCCCTTGAAACTAGAGACTAATGTTTCCATAACTCACAAAGTTCTGCCACATGCTTATATCTTGAAATTGAAAACCCTTCGTGCTCAGCTACCAAAGTACACATGCTCTGAACCTTGGGAAGAGACAGGAAACAGAGGATCGCAGAATATTTTCTTTGTGTGTTTTTGAGGTTTTGTTTTCAGGGCACCTTTTGGTTAGTTAATTCCTATTGCACAACACAATCTGGGATGGGCCTGAGAAAACAGTTTTCATATGTGCTGGCAGTGCTCCCCAGAAGCTGCTTTTAGAGAGAAGGTGTTTGTAATTAGTAGTTTAGTAGTGCAATTATTATTTATATAGTAGAGGTTTTGGTGTTTTCTAGTCAAAGCTGCAAGAATGGCTTCCTCAAAGATGCTTTTTTTCCCCCTCACTTGTGAAGTACATGCTGTGCTTTACATGCCCTTGCATCCTAGAAAGGATGCAAAACTAGAAAGTATGCTGGGATTCATGATGGCTATTCTCACTTTCACCAGTGCTAATACTGAATGTCATGAATTTTTTTAGTAGTCTAGGATTTAATCCCAGAATCACACGTATGAAGTCTTGTCAGGGCAAAGAGACAGCAGAGATAAGTAGACACAAAATGAGGCTGGCAGGAGCTCAAGGAAAAATGATGAAAAAGCATTGAGATATTTTAGCGAGACATGCTTTATAACCTAGCCCAACAAACAGATGAGGCCATTTTTCAGGGGAAGGGTAAGCATAAGGGATATTGGAGATTAAATTTTGCTAATATAATGCCAAGTCAAAGAAAACTATCAAATAAACCTGTGGTCATTGTCTCTGAAAAGTCAATGTTCAATATCAGTGTAAAATGTCTCAATTCTTCCTGGGGAAATGTTGCTTTCTTAGCAGTTATTTAGATTGAGATCACCAGTTGATCATTTATGGATTCATTTATATTGATTATTTGTTGCTGTGTTTCTTTGTTGACTCATTTTGTTGTTTTGCACTTAGTGCACTTATGGGTTTTATTTATTTAAGTGTAGACGCAAAATGTTTGCCTTTAGGAATATAACTATTGCTCTATGGGGTAATAGCACATTGAAAGGTGTGACAAGAATTTTGTAAGTGTGGGGTTATGAATGCCATGAAAAAAAAACACAAATAAAAAATATTTAAGTGTACTAAAGAGACAAGAGAATATTCAAAGAACTTGCAGGAAGACAATCTAAAGAAATGGAAATAAATTCAATTCGTGAAAATAATAAGACAAGGTAACAGATTACAGAAATTATGGAGCAAAAGCGTTGAACAGTGGTAAGAGAAATGCCACATCACTGTGAACTGACAGAAAAATTTACTCACCATATGATATAATGGGATGAAATTATCTCCTTTCAGTAGTATAAAAACTGTTTAAGAACCAGTTTCAGGTTCATTTCAGCCTTTGCTTATTCAGGCTTTAATTTTATGTAGTTTTGCTGCATCACACTTTAATTTGCCTTCTCATGTCACTACTCAGATCCCAGCCATCTTATATATTCTGTATGACCAGTAATAAAGTCATTGACTTGCCAAGGTCAGGGAGTTTGAACACCTAACACACCATATCTACATGATGCCTTGTTATTAATTCTTTACATGATGGCCTTTTAGTTATAAACAGGAAAAATGACATCTTCCATGACAACCTATCTGATCCCTGGGACAAACTTTGCATGCAAGATTTAGGTTTACAAGGCTATAGGATAATTGGAGTTGGAAGGGACCTCTTGATGTCTCTAGTTCGGTCTTCTGCTCAAAGCTGGGTCACCTCTGAAGTCCACTCTCTGCTCTTGAAGACCTCTAAGGACAGAGGTTGCACCTGGCTTTACCTTCTTGGAGACCTGTAGGTACCACAGGCTGCTTTGAAGCCCCCTTAGCCATCTCTACTCCCCCAGGATGAGTAAACCCAGTTCCCTCAGCTCCTTCTTCCATGGCAGGTGCTCCAGCCCTCAGCCATCCTGGTGACATCCCCTAGACTTGCTCTGCTTCATTGATGTCCTTGTTGTATTGGAAGGCCCCAGATTGGATGCAGTTGTCCTAGGAGTGGACTGCTGAGGGAGAATCATGTCCCCTGGCTCCTGGCCATGCTTGTGTCCCTACAGCCCAGGGTGGTGCTGCCAGAGCACGTCCCTGGCTCGTGGTTGTCCGAGGGGACTCCAGGGCCTTTGGTGCAGAGCTGCTCCCCAGCCTGGCAGTCCCCACTTTGTACCACTGCAAGGAGTTATTCCCATTTCTAGTGGTCTGAGGCATTTTTGCCTGAATAATGATGATTAATAAGCTCTAAGACACGTAGTCCTTTCCATGAGTGTGAATGAATGTCTGTTTTCCAGAACAGACTTTGACCAAAGCCCTTTTCATGTATTAGAGCAAGGGGTGTAGGAAGGAGAGGCTCCTTTTTGGACTCATGAATGTATACTTTCTTTATATTCAGCAAATTCTCTTTTATTTAATTTCTCATAATTGTTTCTGACACCAGAATCTTGGATTACAATGCCAAAATGAAGAATGTAGTTGGTTAGAAAAATCATGTTTTGACTTGTATATTGAGCAGATTTGATAATGAGAGAATCATTATTGAGCCCCACTGTGTGATTATGAGACAATATTAATGTCTTTATCTTGGTTATTACTAAATAATTACTAGAAAAGGCAAGCATTTGTATTAATAAAGGATTTTCATTCTCTAATGTTGTTCTTAGAGAACCTTACCTAAAACTGTAAATATGCTCTGGGTTTAGTTTGTTTTCTTCTCTGAGGTATCCGGATCTATCCCTTTGTGTCATGTTTAATTTTTAAAAGGTAATATACATAATGCATAACAGCACCACAGTTAATTTCATTTTAAGGGGTTTTTTTCTTAATTTACTGGTTGGTTGATCAGCTGATTTCCTCCAACATTTTTCTTACTAAATACTTTCTGAGAGAAGCCACAGAATAGAAGATATTTTCACATACTGATGCCAGTGTGGCCACTGGCTGGATGAGAAGGCACACTCTCTGTCAGCTGCACATTATTTGCCTTGCAAGAATTGACCTGGATGAGACAAGACTTGTGCAAAGGTCAGACAGTCTCTTCCGTATATGCTGCCTGTCCCTGTGTGTTTACAGTTGTTTCATTTAAAAATGAGTGCAATGCACTATTCCTTAAGTTCTATTTTGTATTTTCTATAAATCTGCATTTTCTCTTTTCAATTTACTTGTTTCTCCTGAAAGAGGCTTCCTACTTTTCTGTGAGTTGCAGTTGCCTGCATATAGCTAATGGAAGGTGAGGAATTCCATGAGGATGCAGAAGGTGGTTGGAAGGCCCCATCCAAGTTGACTGCAGGAGGCCAGGCACCCACTGCTGCTGCTCCCAATTTAGTGCAATTGTACCAACAGCAAGTCTAAAGCCATCCTGCTACTGTCAAGAGTTTTGGCCATGTAGCTGAAATAATTCTGTGCAGTCAGAAGAAACAAATTACAAATTTTCAACTTTCAATCAGGATCTTTGTCCTACACCTCTGCCTCCTAAATATGGAAACCATGAAACCCCCGTGTAATTCCAGGGCAGCTGGTTCAATCCAAGGCAGGAGGGTTGTCAGCAAACCCAGGTTTTCCTCCTGACAGTTGGAATTGGAGTTGTGAGGGTAATATTTCCTTTTGCAAAAGGAAAGTGATACTCCTTCTGTCAGACTGTACTGTCACTAAAGGATTTCGTTGCTGTTATTAAAAGATTTAAAAGAGAGGTAAATAGTGCTTGATATGCTGAGAAAATTAATGGATGTTGGAAAAATGTCAGGAGTACATAACAAGTATCCCAAAGTAATAAAGAGAGTAGAAATGAACTTGGGTCATCTTTGCTGGACTGTGGAAAATGTAAAATAACTTCAAACTGAAAGAGAACTTAAACAATTTCACAGCAGGCACACTTAACAGCAGGGATGGGCAGTGCACCCTGATCCCATGAACCCCAGTAATGGATTAGCACACTTATAGCATCCAGGGTCTTTTCCAAGGAGAGAACTATGCATGTTTGTAAAAATGCGATGCAGAGCTGGGACCTGAAAATAGAGAATCATGTTAGAACTGGCCACAAGGTAGCAAAGAACATCAAGAGAAAAGATGTAATTTAGGCCTGTGAGATTTATTGAGCCAAAAATTTATTTCACCTGTTGTTTCTTTCTTCGTCTATATCCCCTTCTACATCTTGAGACTCCATTAATCACTGAAATATAAAACTCCAATCACATGAGAAAAGCAAAAGAAGATACCATAATGGAGTCTGCTCATCAAGAAAAGCTCAGGGATCTGATTAGTCTTACTCTTGCAGGGTGAGTTTTTTTTAAAAAACATTTATGTCATTTTAACCCTTATAATGTTATTGTTTTTATAACCAGAATCTGAACCTTAAAAACATCTAAGCTCTTTAACAAGGGTTTAGGGATTTGGAACTTGTTTCATGAAGAGTATTAGGGTCTTTTCCAACAAGAAGAATTTTTCTGCACCTCTGGAGGCTTCCTGAAAATCCTAAAACAAATAATAGAAAAATAGTGATTTAAAACCTAATTTCTAATACAAACCAGCTCTGGCTGTCTAGATGAAGAATAAGCTTCAATAAATGGGAGACAGACGCAAGGCTCTTCAGTATGAAGAGTAGCGAGGATGCAGAAATAGAAATAGGTTTTTCATTACATGAGGGATTATGTTTGGGCCAGAAATGCCAACTATTCTGTGGACCGCAGCTGCACTTTCTGTCTGCTGTTGTATTAGCTGGTAATAGTAAAACAATGATGTGATGGTAGAGACAGCTATTTGTTCTCAGAAATACAGAAAAGTTGTTTTCCCCTTCTTTGCTCGGATTGCCATATTGTCCTCCATGGCAGGTCTTAAACTTCTGTCCCTTGGAGCAAATGGGCTGCAAATTAAAATACACATTCACCTTGAGCACCACCTGAGGATGCTCTTCCAGCTGCTGATGTGCTCCCTCTCTCAGCCAATCTTTTCTTGTGTTGTTCTGACACTCTTTAGTCGATTCAGGGGCTCCTTATTTGCTTGCACAGCCCGGAGCAGGGCAATTGCTTGAGCAGCCAAGGGCAAGTGCCACCCATGAGGCTTGTGGGGTTGCTGTTCCTGGGAGCAGTGAATTTAGAGACATTCAGGGAAACAGCAGGATGCATCTTGCTCTTTGGTTGGCTTTCTGTCCTTTGATCAGCCCTGCCCACTCTCATATCAACAGTAGTGGTTTTCAGGTTGTAGTTGGGTGGAGGGTTTCACTCAGTCTCATCTTAGTATATTTGTAAAGGGAAATTACTTAGGTTAAAAAGCTATGATTTTCATCTCTTCAGACTTTTTTCTTTTAAATCTCTCAAGAATGAGTTTTATCTTTTGCTTTAGGGCAAATAAAGGTTTAACGACATTTAATACACACAGTTCTCTTCATCTTTAGATTTATTTTTTTTCCTGTCAAAAATCTATGCATTTCCTTTCTATAAAATCACTGTGAAAGTGCTCTGCTTAACTCCATTTCCCTGTGCTATGAAGCATTGTTTTAATATGTTGTTTGACTTTTTAAAGTGAGCATCCATAAATCACTCATCTTTTCTTCCATATTTGCCAGTAGAAAACTGTAAACAGCTAGAACAGAAAAAGAAAAAAAAAACAGGGCAATTTGCTTAATATTGATTTGGCTTTCCTGGAGTACCAGATACACAACAGGTACCTTAGCAATGGGAGTTTGCCTTGCTTTGGCTGTGTGTGCACTTGAAAATTGAGTTTGCCTGTGGTTTCCATGATTTGAGGAGCAGATATTTAGTATGGAATTCACCATTACAATGAATTTGGGCTCTCTGTATACCAGGTTCAAAGGTATCTGCATCCCAACCTGCATTTCAATCCAAGCCTGAAGTAGGAGACCTTTCAGTAGCTACTTTGAGTAGAGTTGGTCGAGTTTTGAGGTGAGTAGTTCTGTCTGGCACAGCTGAGGGGTTCAGGTCACCAGGTGGTGAAGCTTGCTAGAACAATCCATGCAGTCTCTAGGCTCATTCTGGAACTCTCTTTCAAAAGAGCCCCAGAGTCACAGGAAAAGCATGAACTGCAGGTTGTGGATGTGCTACAAATCCTGCCCTGCCAAGCTCTGGCAGCCCTGGGGCCAAGACCTGGAGCTGTCAGTCCATGTGGTGGATGCCTTTGTACCTGAGACCAGTGTGTGCCCCCAGGGATGGGGCAGCACATGGCCTTGGGCTGACTTCATGTTTTTTACCTTTTCAGAATGGAGCCTTATTCTGAGCAAATATCTTAGCTTTTCCTAATAGAAAGGTCCAAACCAAAGCTCAGGGCTCAAAGCTTAGGAATTGCAGTTCTCTTAGCACATTTCTATTCTTCACCTGTAAGCTATACTTTACATACTTTCAGCAGTTTTTGTTTTAAGTGCTCTCCATTAAGAGTTTCTGCTTAGTGCTGCAACTTGTGTACACTGACAATCCCAGAGCAGTTTGCAAAAGAGGTAATAGCTGCATGTACTGCACACCTTGCTTTTTCTTTAGTGTAGTCGTGACTTTGGAATGGTCAATATCTTTTTAGAGTTGTACAAAGCAGCTTCCTTAGGTCAGTGTTCAGAGGTTTGACGGATTTCGTTGCTCCTGAATGCAGCAGGTCATCAGTAAGTGTCTGTGTGGATGCTTCTTGCTAAAATTTGCACATTTTCTTATTCAGTTTTACTGTGTTACCCCGAATCTTTCTGTTTACAGAGATGAAGGACTTTTGTAATTTCTTGCAAAGGCAAAACAAGCCTCAAGTACCAAGGGTGAGATATGAGGGTTTGAAGGTGGCAGCAATTCAGTCTTTTACTTTGCTCAGTAAGTGTGCTTATGAAAATCTTCAGATGAGGGAGTTACTGATCAGCAGGCATGAGAAAGGCTTTGAAAGCAAGTTGATTCTTTTCAACAGTCACCGCTCATCTGGTCACAATTCCAGTGTTTAGGCACAGGGGTACTTGCAGGCAAAGGTGAAGGCATGCAGTTTTGTGGAAGATAATAATGAATCTTTGTTTCCCTTGGCTGGAAATTTAAACACAGTCATGCCCTTTCTTGGCTGAAGGAAAATACAAATGGTAAATGCTTTCTCCTCACTTGAAGTGTCTATAAGACTGTGGGGCTTCTTCCTACTCTGCTGTGCTGGGATATCTTCTGTTAAATACAATTTATGTCAACATGCCCGTGCACTGTGCAACATGTGTCCAGTCCTTAGTAAGTCACACTATTTATCAGTGTGGGTTAAACCCCCAGCTAAAAAACCAATTAAAACCCCAGCTGTGGGTTGGGGGATTCCTCTGAAACCTGTGTGGATCACTTCCATGAAAACATCCCCTTTGTCAACTCCAGAACTGGAAATCCTGCAGTCATTAATCCCTGGTTTTCAGTAATATAAATGCCCCGTCTGCCATTTATAAATAGAGGCATCATTTCTTAGTATGAAATGCCATTTCAGTTTGAACTCTCTGACTAACCTGCTAAGATAAAGATAATATTATCTATGATAGTTTTACCTTTTAAAGCTTTTTCTAAATATAAACAGGTTTTCCCTAAAGCATTTTTGTGGAAGTCAAAGGTCTGGATTGAAATGGCAAGCTTAGAATAGACTTTGGGCTGCAGATTATGAAAAGGCCAAATTTGTAGTAGACAGAATTATACTTTATATCTCTCTAGTTTGCTTATTGTTTGTGTTTATGTGTATGTGATATCTACAAGTTGAACTGATTTCTCTATGTATTTTACTGACTTCCTTCACCTGCTTTTTGTTGTGTGCTACTAGATGCACTTATGTAGATAATATTTTGTGCTCTACTAAAAATAAATAATATTACTATAAACCGACAGAAACTATGAAAATATTTCCCCTATTTTTTACTTTGCTTATTTTATATATTTTTCAGAATTGTTCTTGAAAATATTCCATGTGTACTGTTCTGAAGTTTGTTGGAAATGCACATGTAGGTAAAGTCAGGAATGGTAAAATTTATCATAGACTTTTGTGAAGCAGGGGAGAACTTTACAAAAGTAGATGAGGTAGTAACCGGAAATAGTTTTCTTTTCTTTGGTGAAATTTACAGTATCTTGAAGTGTTTGGAGTGTTTTGCTAATGTTGTTAGCATTTTGCAGGAATCTTGTACATCTTGGTCACCAATACGTGTAATGAATTACAAAATTGTACACTTTTATAACACTCAGACCCATTGTTGCTGCAGGTTCAGTGGAATGTTTTGTCTAAGCTTTAGTGTAGCTTATGTGAGGGTGACTGCACACTAAATGTAGACTGTCCCAAGAGATGTACAAACCAGCTGGGTGTGCAGAAAGATGCCCTTCCCTGGGCAGATTTTCCTGAAAGAGGATACTAGGGAAAGTCTTTAGGCAAAAGCCATTTAGGACAAAGCAGTTTGTCCCAGCTTTGAAGCTGGGGAAAATCCCTCTAACTCTTACCTTGACAGCCTGGTTTTAAAACAGGGGCTAAACCCGAGCCGAAGTGTTCTTGGACACCTCTTTTTACTTCAAAGTAAAGTTTGCTCTCTGTTTCTCTGGCTGAAGGTCAGGTGCAGTCTCCTGTGAGCAAGGGCTGGGGGAAGACAGTGCAGATTTTTCACTTCCTCCTCTCTTAGTGCAAGATCATCTGGATGTGACCATCCGTTTCTCCCCTGCCCTTGGCAGCAGTGCAGGCACCACTTCCCAGTGTCTCTCTGGCACCATCAATCTGTTGTATGGGCTGGGATGCCATGCTAGGAAAACAAATAGCACTGGTGTCCCAGCCAAGGACTAACAGATGGGGCGAAATTCTGCTGTCCTCTCACTAAATCTAGCTAGAAAATTGATAACCAGCTTTTTCAACTTCAGCTGAAATAAGCTAAGTCCCAGGTTTATAAGAATTCCGTGTACCACCTCATAACACTTGCCTCTGTTGTTAGAGTCAGAATTAATAGGTTTCTTTTAATCACAACTTTCTTTTTTCTTTCTTCTCCCTCACAGACTGTATTTCCTCGTGCATGTTATAATTCTTGACAGTCAGGATATCTTCTTGATAACCCAGCTATTGCTGATGTTTTTCAGGAAAATGCAGTTTTATTTATACTCTGGGATTTTATTAAAGGAAAACCCATATTCTCTGGTGCTCTCATAATTAAACAAAGGTTTGTGCAGAAGCCAGTATTGTAAATTTAAGCCAGTATTGTAAATTTTATTTCCCTTAAGAAAAAACTAGCATCTGCTTTAGGAGCAGTAAAAAATTTTGTAAGTTTTATTTATTTGTAAAGCAATAGCTGCTGTGATTGAAATTAAACATGGGATCATGCTGCTTCTGATTAATTCTAGCACAGAGGAGCCAAAAAATAACTTGATTTTTCTGTAAATAGTCTAAATTAGCATCTGGTAAATAATGATAGTTGGAGGAATTGAAAAGAAAGACAAAAGTTTTATTTTTTGCTCAATGAAATTACTTATTCATTTTTTAAAAAATAATGCTTGAAGTTAAGGCCATGATTCACTGTTTTGCAGAACTAAGATTAATAACAGTTAATGCTAATTTAGCTTATAAGCACTTTACTGTGGGGAAAGTAAATGTTGTTATTCCTACATTCCAGATGGCTAAATTGAGTTTCAGTAATGTATATATTTTTCATTACTATAAAAAATGAATCTTGGGTCTGCTGGGTTTGAGTGTCTTTTGAGTAGTATCAGGCTCTATATTCTGGCATTTAAAAGAAGCATAATAACTAGATGTAAGGAAGAGCATTGGGTTTGAGAAAGAAATTACAGCACAAGGTGGTGAAGTGTGATAGACAATTCATACCTATTAAGACAGCAAAGCATAATATGCAATTCATGCCTATTTCCAAGAAGCCCAGGAGGAGATGTGTGAGTGTTTGTGTGTGTTGGAAATGAAGTGACTTCACCAAGGGCTGGAATGGTAACATGAGCTGCACTATACTCCTTTTCCAATGAATCCTACAGGTTCACATCACATTTGGAGCAATGTTTTAACACTCTTTTCCCTTAAAGCAGGCAAAATCATTTGTTTTAGCTAACATCTCAATACCTTTACTTGTTAATAGCATTTTGTGGTTCTCTTCATGAAAAATATTGGTATGCTATCTAAGTTGAGTTCTGATGCTCTATGAAAATGCAATATGAGGGTCACATTTGGAGATCTGTGTGTCAGAGTGCTTTTCTCACTGTCCTGATTTATCTAACCACTTGTTCCCCAGATCATTTGATTTTCCCAGATGACTTTGAGCAAGAAGAGTGACCTCTGTAGCCTTGGGTGTTACCAATGAATTAAAATCTTCCTCTGACTTTTTAGGATGCAGGGTTTGCTCTCCAAGCACAACCTTATCTATCAGGTCTAAGGCAGGATCCCAAGTTTCCTTCTGTAAGCTGAGCAGCGGGGAAATGGAAATCAGCAGGTCCTGCTGAAGGGAACAAAGCCATGACTTTAGGTGCATTCACTGATTGCTGTCAGGATATCAGGGGTGACACCCTTGGGCCACACTCACTGTTAAGTCACTTTTTACTGTTGTTTTAGCTGAGGTATAGACAGTGATAAGCAATTTCTTTAGAGTAGGAGTGAAGCTGGACCATTTTAGGAACTTTCAGTTCTGCTTCTGTTGTGAGAATAAATAGAAAATATAAGGTTCTGGGGCCATCAGCCCAGTGTTTTTATTAGCAGGATGGTCACCTTAAAAAAAAAGAGTCAGAATGCAATATAACGTGGTAGAAGCTCTAACAATTATAAAATATTTTACATTAATGTTCTGAAGGAAAGAAGACAAGCTTTATTCTATTCAACTTGATGAAAAGAACTTTACAGAACAAGGACAACAAGCAGTGTGTTATTGCTGCTCTCTAGTTTTCTTTTGGAGGGAACAGATCCCAGTTCCTTAGTAAAGCTTTCAAAATTACTCTGCTTGCACAGTAATCTGCTTTTCTCCACCTCTGGTTTACTCATCCATCTTCTAATGCTGGTACTACACACTGCTTGTTTCAATGCTGTCAGGTGTAGGAGTAGTTGTATTTTGTTTATGTTACTGTTTGTAAAAGTACTGGGGTTTCTCATTTAAGAATCTGCAGGAATCTTAAGTCTGATTCCAAGGAAAGCAATTTGTATGTTACTACTGAAAAAAAAATCTAAGGCCTTGCAAAAGAAAGATAAAATGTAAGGAGCTGTGTTAGCAGTACCTGTTTGTGTGTAATGTCAACAACTCTGTCAACATCCCCAAATTGCTTTTAAAAATTTAGTAGTTGTTGGGTGAAGAACACGGTGAATATTTTGATCTTGACAATAATATTGTGATTTTCTCCAAATAACCTGATACAGATTAAACTGGAGAGATGTTGCCAACATGTTTTAAATCATTTGTATTTCCATGATACAGATTAATAAAACTAGATTTATTTTTCTTTATCGTTAGTGTTCGTAGCATTTTATTCAGGTTTTGAAAGCTTTTTATTCTTTGATTTCTCTGTGGAATTAGTATAAAAAATTACATGTTTTCTTGTTGATATGTATGAATGGAAACACAGCTGGCTACGTCTTATTTTAGTGCTTTGAAGATTGCTCTTTAAGTGCTTGTGTTCTGGTGGAACAGCAAAGTTATGCAGTGTATTGTGCTACTAAAAAATTCAATACCTTCAATCTAGAGCATTCTTATGCCACTGCCTGAGCCTTTCTGCCAATAGGTTGCATGTGCAAAGATAGAGTCCTCCTCCTTCCTGTCTTTCCTCATCCTCTCCCCAGGTTCCATATATTTTGTCAGTTGTCACCACAGCAGGTGTCTTATGGCAGATAGAGGCCCCAAAAATGTGAATGAAGTAGCACATAATTTAATGATTGATTTACAAAGCAGGCACTGAAGGGAAAAATGCTTCTCTCTCTGATACCAGCGGGTAACCACTAAATCATCAGCCTACACAAAAGCATAGTACAGCCATCCACAAGGAGAATTTAAGGCAAACTAAGCTGAGCAGCGTGCCAGGGTTAGCAGCTGGCAGCTGTCAAACAGGGGGATGGAGCAGAGCCTGTTTGTGTGTTGGGATCAGTCCCAGGTTCTGGGTGCAGGACCAGAGCTCCACAGCACAGCAGCTTTGCATCATCATCACAGCTACTGTCCTTTGCAGTGCTTGTGTCAAGAAGACTTCTTAGTAATGGCAAATTCATATTAGTCTTTTAGCAAAACAGCAGTTTCATGCTTTATTGTATAACTTCCTGCCACTTGAGTCTCCAGGATGGCAGTGCCTGGGGTACATCTGGGTGATGCTGCTGGGACTGCTGAGAACTATTCAGATTTTTAGTTGCAGCATTTATCAGTATTTCTGATGGACCCAACACAAGGATATTTAACAGGAGATGTTGCTAAAATCATGGTTTATGTGCCTGCTGCATTGATACTTACATTGACTGAATGCTTGCACTCCTCAAGTTTATTGTATGGGGTTTGGTTAAAGCATTCCTGGAGTGGAAGGGACCAGGGGAGAAGGGAGGATTGGGCCCTTCTTGTATCTGAGGGAGGATCCAGCTCTCCTGAACTGCTTTCACAGTACCGAGCTCAGAGTTAGAAGCTTGAATTTAAACCCTAATCATGCAGAAGCTGATGGAAAGGTACTGAGGGTGCAATGTTGAGTGACAACTGCAGGGTTTAACCCCAGATTTCTTATTTCATTGTCATTTGGACACAGCCCTGGTGCCTGTTCTCTCATGTCACACAGCTGGCACTGTCTGTGCCTTCCTGGGCAGAGCTAACCTGGTGCTTGGCTCTTACATGGCAAAAACACAGGTTGCTTTAGTGTGAACGAGTTTTCCCTTTGAATACTAAGGATTTGTTGCCATCTATCTAAAGATATGGCCATGGCTGGCGTGGAGCAGCTCCTGCAGTTTTCATACAGTCCAATTGCATTTTTCCATGAGGAATTAAGTTTCCTTTCCCTGTCTTGGAATGCAGCTGGTGAACTCGAGTTAGACAGCACCGTCCTTGGCTCACACGATCATAGACTCATTAAGGCTGGAAAAGACCTCTAAAATCATTGGGTTCAACCATTGTCCCAGCACTGCCATGTCACCACTAAACCATGTCCTCCAAGTGCCACGTCCACACTAGTTTTGAGCACAAGGTAAGATGGGTTCATATTAAGGTATAGTGTAACCATAAAATGTGACAAGTGGCCATAGAGCACTTAAGCTATTGAGGGATACTTTTATTTTGATATCTCCTGTAATGAAACCTTAATATCCTGGCCATTGAATTTACATGACAGATCTAGCAAATAGCCTAGAAAACAAGACCATTAATTGAGAGATTCCTTAAGGACTGGGTGCAGATACAGGAAAATGTGCATTATGGCACCATTCAGCAAAATTTATTCTTGCAATTATGGTCATCAGTGCTGGCACACCTATTCTTAAAAGTAAAATCTGCATTTGTGGGTAAGACTAGAGGCTTATTTCCAGCATTCTGATATTGTAAGGGTTTCTAAGTTGCTAAGATACGGGCAGAAAGGTAAGTTTATTTAATACATTTTGTTGAATAAATTTTATAAAATATTGCTGTGATCTGTGGTTCACTAGGTTATATCTGAGGCTTTGCTGAAGTGGAATTGTCATGAAAAATAGTATGGACTTGATTCATGATTGCATTATTCCTCTTCCACACTGATATAGCTACATTGAAAATAATTGGCTTAGACCAATGGGGCATGAAAAAGATGCAGGGATGAATTTGGCTCTGTTTCTTGAAATGAAATATGTGCCATTTTCTGTTCAGCATTTGCTGTACCTTAAGAAAAATCATAAGGCAAATTATATCAAATCACACTACTAAAAGAAACATTTTCTTGTTCTGTGCAGTAGAACTGATCTGAAACATTTATGTGTTCAGAATTTTCTCAAAAGCACACTTTTTATCCTTACCCTGTATTTAAAAATTGATAACCGAGGGGAAAAGCTGTTGAGTTATAAAACCAGGGTTTTTTTCCTTGTAATTGTGTCATCTACTGCTAAAACATAATTGAACTCAAGGTTTGCATTAACAAATGACCTTGACTAAAGTTTTACAATTTAAAGAATTCATTTAAGGACTTACACTGTTGAGAGTGCCAGAATCACTTCATGGGGCAAAACCAATGTATCTTCTAGTGTGGACTCTGTATTTGGCAAAGTCAGAAAGTGATGCTTTCTGCCTCTTATGGGATGATTTTAGACTCTATTTCAAGAGAAAATCAGTATGAGGCAGCAGTTCAGAGTGAGGCTGAATGATCTTAGGAGTCCTGTTCTCGCCTATGGCTCAAAGAACCAGCTTGTAAACTCTCTGGGCGTACCTGGCTCGCCAGTCTCCTGGAACCAGTAGCCCTTTATTAGTCCCAGCTTTGGGACAGTCTTTACTCCGTTGCTTTCTGCATATAAAGACTGGTTTATGTCACAAGGATGACATTTGCTGGGTTGTGTATTCTGCATCTTCCGAGCACCGAAAGAGTTCCTACAAGGGCAGATATGGCTGTAGACTGTGTGCTTGGTGCATGTAATTCCCTGGCTCACACCACTGTGCTGTCTTGGTTATAGAAAAAATTAATGATGTGTTTCTGCCTGTCAGTCTCTTTTGCTCCCTCCTCTCTTCTCCCTCCTTGAAGGGAGGCTACAGGCTTAGGTTTTCTTCTCGAGTCAAGTTTTTAAACTTTACTGGATATATCTGAGTGCAAAAGGAGAGAAAAGAGCAAGAGAATGATGACATACCTTTATATGCCTGAAGATGAAAACCTCCAGTCTTAATTTCTCACCTTTAAGCCAATATCCATTTGCTTCTTGAATAAATACTTTCCCAGAAGCATTAGTGACAAAAGCAGCAGCCTGTGTGGATGTCCCCTTGTAAGAATGCCTTGGGTCTTATCCCAGTAGTGCTTACCCAAATGTGTGTCACATGCTGACTGGGAGAGTGGCTGTTCATTGCACGTTTGAAGTACAATCACAAGGTGATTGGAATATATGTTGTTCTTTCTAGCAAGTTCTTTATAGTTCATTCTTTAGGGATCTTTTAAAAGGCATAAATCACTGCCTTATGATTGCTATTCAGAGTAAGTAAGTACCTTTTCCCAGATTCCCCTTTTCTGTCTCTGGCTCCCTCACCAATCTTTATCTTCCTGTGAGTACACTCAGGTAGGACGACAGATAAAGGAGAAGATGACACAAATAATTTCTCTCTTTTAGAATACTGATTCCCTGGGTAGGGTAGTTACTTGTACAAATTATTTGGGTGCTGTTAAAATCCACAGACAAGAGAAGTAGGGACTGTTTATCTGCTGTATCATTCCCCAGACAGGGTTGTCTCTACAGACTGAGGGCAATGAAACAACAGAAGATGATGTGCAGCCCACTGACCATGTTCCATGGGAAGTGAGGGGCTCTGGCTCCTGGTTTCATGGCCAGCCAGGTATATGTACCAGTAGCTTTTAAGCTTGTCCCTATCAAGTAGATTCTAAATGGGCCGTGGGTTTGAACAACTGCTAGATAGGGAATTTAATTCTTTGCCTCTGCTTCCTGGGAGAATTAGATGGCGTTAAGAGGCCTCAACCTGCTAGATGTTTGTTTCTGGGTTTCTTAACCCTCTTGTTAAGTGTTCAAAGTGTTCATGTTCATCATAGTCTGCTCTTTATCTGCACTCATATAGATGCTTGAAAATAGATGAAACTCAAATAAACACTTCCATTTTAACCTGAAAGAAATATACGTGATTGAAAAAATAATTTAAAATTGCGCTTCCCATTATTTCTAGTCCTATTGTGAGAGTTGGGCTGAAAGCCATACAGTTCATTCCTTGCCAAAAATGGGGCATAACCAAGTTTGTTTAGCAGGCTTTTCATGAGAGTCAGTCCTTACACTGAAAGATCCTATCTTGTCACCTGTTTTTAAATGCTTCAAATGTAGGAAGCCTGCTGCAGGTGGTATCAGTAGTTTTACTGTTCTGAGGCCTTGGGCAAATTCATTTGAATTGCTTTGAAACTGCATATTCAAAATTCAATAAAATAAGAGGGTCTGATGGTGCAGCTGCAGCATATCCCCTCCAGCTGGGTTAGCTGAGCTGTTTCAAGGCCCTGGACTAGCAAAGCCTGGGTGTCATGTACAGATTATACAGATAGCTGCCAGGGAAGAGGTTTTGGCAGGCTGGGTGCAGCAATACCCCCTGCCAGAAGACTTGGGAGTGAGTAACAGTGGCTTTGATGCTATGTTGTATTTTTTGCTGGCGTTCCTAGACAGAAATTTGTTGGTGCAACAGTGGCAGCAGGCCAGTGGGAGGGGATTGCCTCGAGGGTAAAGGGATGAAATGTGGGAAAAACAATAAACCCAAAAAGCTCCAGTTGTTTTGAAAGCGATTGGCCATCCTGAGAGCCTTGGTCTGACTCCAAAGTGAACTGTGCTGTGGGCGGATTTCGTTAAACTGCATTCAGAAATCATATTTGCCCTTGGGCAAATACCCTTGCTTCTATGCATACTAGGAAAGTCACATGCACCAAAATGGAATTCACATGGTGCTTTAGTCAAAAAGCTAATGTCAGTCATCATACCTTTTATGCATATCCAGTCCCTTGGTTCTTTATGCCCATTTAAATATGCAGAAGTGCTTTTTATTATTACCTCGCCTGTAAAGCACTGAGATATATAGGCCATGTAATTTATTGCAGTGTAGAATCTTCTCTTGCGTACGGATTGAGCACTTACAAATATGAATTAAAATTCTAGGCACAAAATATTTTGGTTGTCGACTTCTGATTTTCTCAGATTTCTGCCATTAAACAGTGGCAGTAATTCCTTTATGCGCTGTGCATCCACACTTCCCAAATAACTCCTTCAGTAGCAGTACATGCCTTATCTTTGTAGCATTGTAGTGCTGGTATCCATGTGAGCAGCACAGTCCTGGCACAACCAGCACAGTGCCTAAAGGTGAGATAATCAGAGAATACAAGCAGGGACGTTATTTGAGCACCATATCGTTGGACTGCACAGTATGTCCCTCGTTACTGAAAGGGCTACCATGAAATTTAATTTAGGTTTTTACAGACACATTTTGAATTGGAAATCTCTGTAATAACTTTCCCTTTGCTCAGCCTTTTAACTGTGAAATTCAGTTGGGGAGTTTTGAAGCAGCAGGTAGTGTCGCAGCACTCTGGAGGGATTTTGCCAGGATTCAGCTAAAGTGCTTGCAAGTGTCATTTCCATATTTAACTAATTTCAGTTTTTAATTAGCTCCATGTGAAAAATGAGAGTTCACGCTGAGCTAAGCTGTCAGCATAGAGTCTTGTTTCCTTTCTAGCCTCTCAGGACAATTACTGCAGCATCCCCTGGTTTTTTCAATGAGAGTGCTTAGCCACTGCACGCTCCGTCCCTCCCATTGTTCCCTGCCAGGAGCAGGGGAGTGTGTTGTGTCTAGCTTGCTAAAATGGAGAACATAAGTTCTGAAAATATTTCAAATACAAAATTGGCTCAGTAAAGGTTCAAAGAACTTCACAGGTCTGGCTGAGAAATATCCAGCAGAATTGAACACGTTCCCTGCTCAGACCTCCCTGGCACTGTGCAGTCAGTGACATTGTTCTGAGCAGTGTCTGATCATTTCAGCTTCATTACTTACTGCATTGGCCAATATTGTGTTTCAGAAAGCACAGTGTGAAAGCAGGTTTTTCATGGGGCTTTCTGCAGCCGGAGTGGTAACAATGCAGTGCTCCAGAGACTGTTCATCCCAAAGGCCTGTGGTCTTCTATAAAGAAAGGACTGCTTTTATATAAAATTCCATCACATAGTACAGGGATGGAAATTTGTTAATCCTGCATCTCAACTGACAATTTACCTCCAGGGACTTGAATGCAAAAGTAAAATAGTTTTCAAGAATGAAGTGAGAGCTGTAGTTCATGTAAACTCTGCAAAGCTATGGGATGTGAACAGATTTCTGAAACAATTTTATGAACTGATAGCAGTCCTGAGTTACATTTGCATGACAGTCATATAATGCCATTGTTATTTTTGAAAGAATGCAGTCATTAAATTGTCAAAATTACATTTAAATGGAAAAATTCATGAAATAACTGTAGGTGTTATCTCAGGGTTGGTTTTGGTTTGGTTTTCTTTGGAGGTTTTTTTTTAAAACCTGTCCTAGAAGATGAAATTTGTAAAGATGTATGAATAGGTTTGGTAGTGTCTTCATTTTAATTTCGGTTCATATGCTAGCAAAATAGAGGTTATGTGTATTTCTCACTAATTAGTAAGGACAGCAACTTCCAGTAGACAAAAGCAGATTTTCTCTATTAGACCATAAAACCCAATGCATCCTTTTCAAATCAAGATAAATGGGGGAAAAATCTCAACTGTGGCACTTTCTGGGTTCTTAATGTTCACAATGTTGTGAAAGAAGAAGGTAAATACATTGCAGAAACTTGTCAGATACAGTGACACTGAGGAGCTACTAGTCATTTTTCTTTTAAGTTATTGAGGAGCTGCTTTGATACCTGCTTCTAAGATGAAGCAAATTCTTGAAAGGGGAAAAAAAAAAGGAAAATAAATTTCATAGTGAAGAGTGAGGCTGAAATGCTAGATAGATTTTCAATATAGTTTAGGGTTTGGGGTTTATTTAAAATATAGTATTTACTGTTTCATCCATCAAAAGAAAAAGATATATAATCCTGGTTTGGTTGCAGGCCAGCTGGGTGTAACAGATATGACGAAGTAGTACTTGAGCGTTAGCTATGAAGTACTGATGGGGAGTTCTAGCTACCATATATTTTTCTTTGCCCCTTGTGGTGTGAGTTGTCTTCTCTTTGAAGGATAATTCCTGGTTGTTTTATTGGTATTACTAAATAAAGTTGTTACATATATTAAAATTTATTGTATTAATCGTTTAACATAATTCAGTTGTGCCTTACAAAGTGTATGTAATTGAAGGCAAAGGTTTTGGAGAGTATGCAATCTAGTCATATTTTATTCTATGATTCATTAATTAATTGTATACAGTGATGCATATGCTAATGCATTATAGCTCATGTCCAATTCACCCTGCAATTTAAGCTGTTGACTTTGCAGGGTAAGTTTTTCATGGGTTGCATTGCTGTTGCTTGTAAAAACCACTGTTTTTTCAGACATTGTTGTGACATTTGCAGTCTCGAATCCTTAAAATAAATAGAGGAGTTCTGAAGTGAAGCTCTCTCCACTGAAGTCAGTGACAATTTTGATTACAATGGGCCTTGATTTTAAACAGCTCTACACCAACTGATGATGAGCATT
>WEIV01016284.1:752898-771332 GCA_013390005.1 Calyptomena viridis | reverse complement strand
GTGCCATTATAGTTAATGAAATTCTCAAATCTCAGCATTCTAAACTAAAAAAAAAACTGACTCAGAGAAGTGAGAGGTCTTGTTTAATGTTAAGGGTGGGATAAATAAGGCAGCAAAATGGTTCTTTATTGTGCTCTTTAGCTGTAACATAGGCAAGCCTATAGCTTTATTGAAAACAGGGTGATCTGATAATTCCTGAAGTTGTGTATTTTAATAATGCTTTGTATGGAGTTCCCAAATTTACTTTTAATTTAAATTTATTAAGAAAATGTAGTGCATAGCAAATAGCAAACCGATGATTAAGATGAATTGCTGAGAATGAATGACCTTGAAAATAAGCCATCTATGTGTTGTTGAGCTTCAATGGTCACAGTCAATAAGCAGAACTTTTTGCATACATTTCACAACAGAAGTATTAAATTTAGATCAAGTGATCTATTTTTGAAATGCTACTTTAACCTTGCCTACACCTTGCCTACAAGCAGTTGAATGCTCACAAGTAGAGGAGACAATATAATCAGGAATACATCCAGATGTTTTATATGAGATCTGTAGGATTTTTAGTCATTAATATTAAAACATAAGTTCATAAATAACCTAAGTACTGGTAGTCTAGAGAATTATGTATTTATTTTGCTGATCTTTAATCTCTAGTATCAACTCTGTAAAAGTTAAATCCTCACCTGCTGTGTCCCTGAGATCTCCAACAAGATATTTTGAAAATGCATCTCTCATAATTGTGAGTGACTCTGCTGTGCTATTAATTAAAGAGGGTATTTACTATTGTGCTGATGAAAAATGGCACTGGGTTGAGAAACCTGCAAAACTTTGTGGCATATCAGCAATTGCCATTTATGTATTACATTCTCAGACTAAAAATCATGCTGCTTTTAGGAAATGCTTTATAGAATAAAAATTCAAGGGTTTGCCTGTGATGCGTCATACTAAATATTCCCTGGATTGTCTGGGCTGGTGGGACATGCTGTGGTACAGTGCAGGGATAAACACATATCAAACTTCAGGAAACATTGGATCTAGTGGATACACCAAGGAGTCTTGTATATGGGTATGTGTAGCTGTGC
The DNA here is from genome assembly GCA_013390005.1 of Calyptomena viridis. Lineage (NCBI taxonomy): Eukaryota > Metazoa > Chordata > Aves > Passeriformes > Eurylaimidae > Calyptomena > Calyptomena viridis. Next base: position 770,250 of record WEIV01016284.1, on the reverse strand, counting down.
TGTGTTAGATATAATTCATGTTAAATTTAATTTGGCTCCTACATCCAAAAATCATTATCCTGTAAGAATGGACAAATCATGTATGTGCTTTTCCCTACTGATTTTCTAACCTCTGGTCCTTCTAGGTGTTTTCTGAGATAAGGGGTGGTGGCATAGCAATATTCCTTTCTTTCTTCACCCTTTCCATAATGATTTGATCTTCAACTTGAAATTTTCATAGAACTTTATCATCTGGCCCAAAATTTCCCTTCTGTTTGGTAATAATCAGCTCAGAGGTCCTTATTTTATATGTGGTTTGGATTACTCCTCTCCAGTGTATGCTATTTTATTTTAAGTGGGTTTGAATTTCATCAGCCATTTTCTGGCCCAGTAGCTCAGTTATGTTATGTCCTTGTGCAGTTCTCGGTCAGGCCTCTTCCTGAATAATGCATTATCAGAGGCAGACTGTGCCCCCTCCCTGCACAGCCTGTTTTCCATTTGGAATTCTATCATATATATGATAGGCTTGGGGTTTTTTAAATAGTACTTTAGACATTCCTGTAGATAATATATCAAAAGTGGCAGATGTCCAACCAGCAAGCCATGTGGCTTTTGTTTTGTTTTAGACAAAGGCGTGGGAATGTGATGAATTTTTCTCTTGGATACCCTCAGGAGGACTCTGGCATCCTTGTCACAGTCACACCAGGTATTCAAGGAAGAATGGAAAGTTCTGGCAGTTAGTCCTGAATTTTAGGAGAGATGTCATTTCTCTAGCAAGGAGAGGTGCTACTTGGTCACATTGTTTATTTTAAGACTGCTTGTTTTAAGTAGCAAGACTCTGATTTTTCAAGCACCTTAATATATGTTCAACTGGAGGATTGCAGGTTAGAGCTCCTGGAGACACTGTCCCTTCCTGCCAGTAGCAGAATATGAAAGAGCATTAGTACAATTGTGAGTCCAGGTCTTTGGGTGCTTTGAGACCCCTCCCTCAGCCATGGTCAAGGAGTCATTTCCCGTTCCAGCTGCATACTGACATAGCTTGTAATGCTCCTGCAAACGTGGCTGAAGGCTGGCCAACAAAATTACCAAGCAGAGGATGGTGTAACCCTCTGTAAATCATCTGCCATTTACTGAAATCTTTGTCAGACATATCTGTTGCCAAGTCCAAATTTTGTGGGAGAGGCCTTTTGTTGATTGTCCCTAATGGTGAGATACCTTGTACATAAGTAACGTTTGCAGATTTGCCCATCTGGCAAAGCCTTGCTGTCCTCTGTGTTTAGTTTCTGTTAATGGTAAAATATGTCAGCAAAATACAGATTTCAACTGAGATTTAGTGATTGTGTGTGTGTGTGAACTGCCTTTTAACCTCTTCAGATATGAGAAGTGCTGGGGAGGGTTTCCCATTTCCCTTGTTACAGCTCCCCAAGAATCTGTGCTCCTCAGCAGAGACCTTAAAGCACTAGTTAGAATCCAGTGGAATGTTTTCAGGCACCATGCAAGTTTTTCCCATGCAGTTCCTCCACTGCTCTTTTCTGACTTTCAGACCCCTGCTACTCCTGTCTCAGGCATCTCTTGAGGGGAGGTTGTCAGCTGTGATGGATTGTGCATTCATTCTGGAATGGGGGCAAGTCATCACTGGGGAATAGGCCTAACACACTCAGTTCACTTGTGACTTGGGTTGAACTTGAACCTATTTCTCCAGAGGAATAGTAGAAGAACTTTAAATTTCTAGCCTCTTAAGTAACTGTTATTTTATGAATAATAATTGAGATCAGTAAGATCAATTTCTGGTATTCCTGGAGTTCTGCTTTATGATGAAGTGGTAACTGGTAAAGGACCACAAATCTCAGTGGAGTAACATTTAATACAAAGTAAGCATGCGATAATGTTTAATTATGTTTTAATTTTTTGAGATGCATTTATTCTGTTCAAGTTATCTGGGTTACCCGTGTATATGCACACAGAAGTGTAAAGCACTAAATTTCTTTTGCTTCATATAAATATTGTGATGCATTAAAACAATGTTCAGACCACATGAAATAAAAAATAGTTGTGCAGAGAGGTCTTTGAATATATATGCTATTAAATTAAATTATGCTAAGATTTGTTAGGTACCTTTTGTTTCATCATGTCTGTGATTCATTAGGCCTGACCTGGAAATTATACTGATGTTGCTCAAGACTAAGTGTACTGGAATAAAAAGAGTTACATCATTGTTCACCTCATGAGTGGATGGAAAGGAAACTGAGCTTTTAGTGTTTATCTGCTTGTGTTGTTCATGTTATAATTAAGTGATTTCTTTTTCATATGAAAAGAGGTTACCCTGCTACAGACAAACATGATATGAATAGATATATCCTGACAAAGTGAAATCATAGTTTGATGTGTTCGTTTTGGGTGACAATAATTTAGGGTTTAGTAAGCATGACAACTTGGAAAATTAAAATATGGAAATAGTCTGAATTCTGTTTACTTTTATAATCTTCTCATCTTTTTGAGTTGCTTAGGGAATACCAAATTTTCTAACAAGCAAGCAGTGCATATTTTCCAGCCCCTAACTGGGAAGATGCAGTAGGAATTGAGGAAAATGATGGATCATTAATCTGCATATTTCTCATTTAAGAAAGAATACCATTGAGTAAAGGCATAAAACCTCATTCTGCACTGCCTGTTGGCAGACCCTGAGTTGTACTACAGGGAGATCTCAAGCACACAGACACACCAGAGGTCTCTCATTGTAAAAATACAAGGTCAAGAGTGACAGGAGCACAAAAATAAGACAAAGAGCTTCCTGAGCTTGGAAACCATTGTCCATTAGACTAAAGTCTGAATGGAGGGAGGTTATGGCCAGAACAAGAGAAGACTAATCAAAGGGGAATGTGGGGACACTACTGAGTCTTAGAGAATGTTCAAGAAAAATTTGCATGTAAGTTTTATAATTTTTCTATAGCTTTTTTTAATCTTTTGGGACTTCTTAAAATAATACGTGATTCACTCTAGCAACCTCTATCTTATGTAAGTCTTAGACTGATCCTTGACAGCTCTACCACCTGGAGTGATGAACTAGTTCTCTGCTTTTGTTCTTAATGGGCAATGCAGGTTTAGCTTCCAGGTGCTTTCACTCTCTGTATGTTGCTAGGGTGGGAGTGAGGGGTTGATTATTATTTTACCTAAATCTCAAAGTTTTCCTTTAAAATTTATTGTTTGAGTTCTCATATTTTAGAGAATATAAATACACAATTCACTATCCTTAGTTACTGTATGTTAGTGTTAAATGAACCAGATAAATTCTGACAAGCTCAGTGTTTGAAAATCAGGTATCGGAGACAAGAACTTGGAAAATGTGCTTAAATGTTGAGAGGAAAAAAGCAAACACACAAAAATAATACCTACAAAGCATATGTAAGTGCTCTGTAAAATATAATTTATGAATACGCCATACACATAACCAATGAAATGGCCCACTTTTTGTGTTTTAAATCTTCAGGGATGTGTTTGTCCCTGAAGGTTAATCTATAAACCAAATGTGGACTTCTGGAAATGTGTTTGAGTAAGGGGGCTGGTTTGGAAAATATTTTGATGATCGGCTTTGGTTTTAGCTGAGTATCACAACTCAGCTGTCTGGTGAATATCCCTTGGAGAAAATGTGGCCAGTACTGTAATAGCTGATGAAAGTTGTTGGGAAGAAAGCAAAACCACGTAGATTAATTATAGTTTCAAAATAGAAAAGAAAAATGGAAAAAATTAGGAAACGAGCACAAATTAGAGCATGGTGCTAATAACACCAGTGTTATGGGTTTGAACCCCATATGGGCCATTCAATGGTCCTGATGGGGCCCTTCCAACTCAGAATATTCTGTGATTCTGTGAAATTCAGTAGCCCAAATGTCTCCTCTGATACACATGCACTCAACTTCTGAGTGGATCCCCATATTTCTAATTAAACGAGCTTCTACTTATTCCTTTGCTGGAGGCATTTTTTTTTTGATTAACAGAACAAAAGGTTAATCATATAAATTTGCCATCTCATAACATTGTGAAGCAGAGAAAATAGGTATCTCCTTGTTCTCCCTGCTCGGCTGCCAGTCAGCTTTACTGGATGCAAGGCAAACACTGAGCTTTCCCCTCAGGCCCCTGTGACATACTTTTCTTGGCTTATTCTTCATAGAAGGTGAATATTCCTTGTGTTTGTGACTTGAGCTGTCTTAGTGGAAGTCTGTAGATCACCTAATGGATGTGAGAGCTGTGCAGGAGATTCTCAGTCTCTGTGAGGGATGTAGCAGACATGCAAATTCCAGCCCCGTTAGGAAGGAGCTCTAATTGCCTCTACCTAAAGTGCATCTATGATTAAAACACAGAGCAATGAAATTATTAATGAAACCACGGTATGCTTGGAAGCAGGTAGATCTCGGTTTTTCTTCATACCGTGTTAATAAGATCTTTCATAATTCCTTGTCTGAATTTACCTGGTAATTATAAGGTAGCAACTATAATTCTCTTGGACAGACTATTAGTTATGATTGCCTTATCTCCCTGTTGTAAGGACTGGTTCACACTAGAAGCAGCAGCTTTCATCTCTGCAAGTGACCTACATTTATGGTTGCACTCACAAGAAAATTTTTTTTTTAAATTGCAACTTTGAATAGACACACTGAGAGCATAAAACACAAAAGTCTAATTCTCCTTTGTGACTTGTTTTCATTTCAGAGCCTTGAAATTCACTTAATCTTTATGCACTCTTGTATTTCGGGGCTGGTCCAGCTGAACCTGGTGCCTGTGCATGGTGTGGGAATTGCTGAGAGCACAGACATGCCCCGAGCTGCTCATGTGCCTCCACCCCCAGCCCTGTCACAGCCCCAGCACAGATGTCTGTGCTTCACGGGCACAGTTTGTATGAGCTGCAACTTGGTGGTGTCTGAGCTTTGGGAGGGACTTTTCAATTTCATTTGCTCTACTGAAAAGAAAATCAGTTGTTTGAGATTAAACTGAAAAGGCCTTTTAAAATGTTTGTTTTGGCAAAAGAATTGTAACTGAATCAAATATTTGAACCCGCATACATTTTTTTTTATATTTTCCAGGAATTCTGAAACATTCCCTAAAAATAAATTTTGAGTGCTTTCTCAGCAAATTTTCAGGTTCATGCCTGGTATTTTCTTAACATACCAGAGGCTTTAATGTATAATTTTTTTCATAATAGAAAAAAAATTGCAAATTCAGCGTGAATGCAAAATCTGCCAACTGCTCTCTTCACACAAAATGTCTCCTGATTTAAAGGTCTGCTTAGTCCATAGGTATGTCCAGGGGAAGGTGGTGTTAGGAAAGCTCTCTTGTTCCTCAATGCTTTTGTCAAAAAGGTTAAACTCTGCATAAATTGTGTGCTGAGAGCTTTTCAGGAGTTGGGATAGATGGATTCTGGGGATGGTGGAAGCTTTGTTTTGTTTTCTTGGGTTTTATGAATCGATCACATCTAAATGTATTCCCTGTATTCAGAGACCGAGTGATGGCTCAAACACTGTAAATGACAGTTTCTATGTGAAGTCTTTTGCCTTTTCTATCACTGACATTTACTCTCTGAACACTTAACATGTGGCCACTGCTGGACCATTTGTGACCACACCACCTCTGCTACAGTGGCTTGGAATTGGGTACAAAATATCTGTTAATCTGGTGTGGATCTAACACTACAGAAGTGAACAGTTCTAAGGGTGCCCATAATTATATTTATTTTCTGCCCCCAAACTGACAGTGAATCCCCTCAACAGCTCTTTACATAACTGGAAATGCTGTTCTCTGTGGTGTGTATGTTCACATACATCCTGTGTAAGCAGGAAGAGTGCTGATGGTGGGAGTAAAGAAAGGGAATAAAAACAGCTTGGTGTGCTTTTCTATCCTTCACCACTGCTCTGTACTGTGAGAATGCCGTGGGGATAATAAGATGGAAGTGTGGAGATGTATGCAGGTGGCTTCTGTTTATACAAGGTGAAGATGCACATAAATCCACTGGCTGAATGATTCAGACCTGTCAAGTCTCATGCATTATGTACAGGACTTATTCAATTAGCCCTGCCACAGTGCCTGTAACTCAGGCACTTGCATGGGGGGTGCCTTGGCCTTGCTCCCACTCCAGAGCTTGTGTTCCAGGTGCAGCCTCTGACACAGAGGCCACTCTTGCCTGCCTCTGGCAGAGGGATGGCTGGACAGGTCATGAGCTGTGATGTGAGCAGGCAAACCTTCCCTGGCCAGGATTGTGCATGGCTCAGGGTTGTGTGGTCAAAAAATGGCAAGGTTAAAGTTTTGTGGTCAAAAAATTGTGAGGTTTAAGGATTGGCAAAGCCCTGGGTGTGTCTGGAAAGTTTAATCTATAAAATGAAGACAGAGGCTCTGTAATGCTTCAAGCTGAAAGAGAATAAGTTTAAACTAGATGTTAGGAAGTAATGCATCACTGTGAGAGTGGTGAGGCCCTGGCACAGGTTGCCCAGGGAAGCTGTGGTTGCCCCATCCCTGGAAGTGTTCAAGGCCAGGTTGGATGGGGTTCTGAACAACCTGATCTAGTGGAAGGTGTCCCTGCCCAGGGCAGAGGGGGTTCGACTGGGATGAGCTTTAATGTCCCTTCCAACCCAAACAATTCTGTGATTCCATGATTCCGTTATTCTAATCTGGTGATTTAAATAAGTTTTACTAAACACAAAACAATTGCATTACAACGTGATTATACATAGGGCCAAAGCTAATTTTATAATCAACTTATAAATTGCCACCTATAATTTAAACTCGGAACTGGTACTTGCAGCAGTGCTTCATTTCCCGGGATGTGTTCCCCACAATGTGAATAGTGAAAGTGGTGCACGATGCCAGAGTCTGAACAGAATGCTTGTTATGATCCACTGGGTTGGAAGCGTTTTGCCTTTTGTGTTTCAGTAATTTAGAAGATCTGATAACTCCCCAAAAATAAGACAGACGTATATGAGTCACCAGGAGGCTTGCTTTTGTTTGGTTAGGGGCTTTTTTTTATTGTTGTCGTTGCCTTTTTCTTTTTCTTTTTTTTTCTTTTTTTTTTTGCGTTTTACCATCTCCGTGAGCCAAGTCGCTCTGCGGTGTTTTGCACAAGCCGTTTAACTGGCAGCAGCCGTGCTGACCGCTGTCTCCCGCCCTTGTGTCCGCAGCGATGCATCTCCTGGGGCTGAACTGGCAGCTGCAGCCGGCCGAGGGACCGACCTTCAACAACGGGCTGCGCCCGCCCGGCGACGACGGCCCGGCGACGGCCCCTGCCGGCAGAGGTGGGTGCGAGGTCCGCGCGAAATCTCTCCAAAAAAACCCGCCGGGTTTATCATTTCCCGGCGTTTTCGGCAGCCGGGTGCGGCAGTTCGGCCCCGCGCTGCATCAATGCGCGAAAGCGTGTGGTTTGTAGAGGCTTTGTAGCTGATGAAGATGTGCTCCCGCGGATGCTGTTGAAGTGCTCCGTCGTAAAAATGTAGTTTTTTTACTGGCTGGATGTCCTGTTTTCAGGTGGTGGTTAGAGATCTCAACGAAAGAAGGTGTTTTTTCAGAAGGGGACGTTCAGCCTCGAGAAGAGGCGACTGAGAGGGGACCTCAAAATGTGTATAAATATCTAAAGAGTGGGTTTCAAGGGATGGAGCCAGGCTCTGCTCGGTGGTGCCAGCCAGTGGGACACGAGGCAACAGGCAGAAACTGATGCTCAGGAAGTTCCACCTGAACATGGGGAAGAACTTTCCTGTGCGGTGACCAAGCCCTGAACAGATTGCCTGGAGAGAGTGTGCAATCTTCCTCACTGGAGATATTTCAGAACTGTGTGGACACAATCCTGTGCCATCTGCTCCAGGATGACCCTGCCTGAGCAGGGAGGTTAGACCAGATGACCCACTGTGGTCCTGACCCACTCTGTGATTCTGTGAAAAGCTTGATTGAGTAGAAATTCATTGTATTGGTTGAGGAAGTCAAGAACTGGTTGCAGCTGGGACCAGATCCCTGTTTCTTCTTTGCTATCAATTCTCATAGTAAACATCAAGGACAGCAGAATCTGACCCATGGTGAACAGTCTGTCCTGTTGGTATTAGTATGAGTAATGCAGGCAACAAATGGATTCTTTTCCTCTTAAAGAAAAGCTGTTCTAGTGGAGGATGACAAAGGCAGTGCAATGAAAAGAAAGAATAAGGGAAAAGCTAGAACCAGAAAGATTGTCTTAAACTGAGAAAGAATACATTAAAAATACAGAGAAATTACATGTCATAAAAAGTATTTTAATCATTTAAATTGAATGCTTTTAGTGAGTGAGGTTCAGGGGTTTTCTTTGCTATATCACAGTAAGATCATCTCTGATTGTTACAAAAATTATGTTGAGAAGACAGAACAGAATGTTTCAATTAGTTAAAGCATCTCCCACACCTTAGTGTGCTGTGAGGGTGGGATGGCATGATTGAAACAGAGAAGTATGAGCACTTCTGGTTAAGAGAACTCTGGTTCTGTCCAGAGCTGAGCATTGTCTTGCTCTCAGGACCTGTGGGTCGTATTACACTTGAAATTACCGAAACAGGTGTTAGAAACAAATGCTGACACAAGATACTTGCATTGGATGTTTTGAAAGAAAGAAATCAGAGCTGGGCAAAGAAGCTGAGTTGTTCTTTGATGATCTTGATCTTTTCACGGATTTTCTTCTGTTTTCAATAAATGCTGCTGCTGCACCTCAGTTTCTTCCTGTTTTCTGTGGAGGGTCTAGTTTGAGCTTCCTCGTCATGAAATCCTTCATCCTAGCGGTGGAAAAAACCTGAAGATTTTTAGGCAAGTGTTGGTTGGCTTGGCTTTCATCTCTGACTCGCTGTAGGTCAAACTGGATGAACAGCACATCCCTAAGTGCAAGGCAGAATGTTTATATTGCTGCTGAACTTCCAGATTGTGCACAGGTGAGAGACCCTATGGTTTTGGGCAGGAACCTGAAGAGCTCAGTTCTGCAATTATGGTCACTTAGCAGACAACTGCAGTGTTTAACACGTTTCCCAATTCCCTCCCCTGCAGCTTTTTGTTGCCGTCTCTGTGCAAATATAGGGCAGCAGGATGGTTGAATTGGAATGTGCTCATCTGCCTGGGGCACTTCAGTGCAAATTCTGGCAGTTTATCCCAGACCCGCTCTAATTAGCTTTGCACATTTGAAGAGGTGGAGATGCTGCTGTTTTGGGAGTGGTAACCTCCTGTAGAGGAGACAAGGAGACAGAACTGCTGGTTATGTCTTAAATTGCTGCAGTTGGCTTTCCTCTGAGCAAGTTGGAAAAGTTTACTTGTTCTTCTGACATTGTGTAGAAGGTTGCTGAAATGTTGATAACCTGGGGAAGAGAGAAGAACAATATTTAGGCAAGTAATCTTCCACAGTGGAATAAAATGAGTGACAGGTTTGGATGAACGCAAGGAATATCGAAAAGACAAATTCTTACAGCAGGGAAGGGTGAAAAGTTTTTCTACCTCACCTTTCCTTTTATTATGTCCAAGTTAATATTGCTATCCCAGCAGTTTTTAGGAAAGCCTCTGACAGCTTTTAACACAACAACCATTTCAGGGCTCTGGCTGTGGAGAGTGACCTTTCTATAATTGACACAACTCAGGATGAAGCCATTCTTTTCAAAACATGGGTCTCCCAAAGAAACTTTTAACCCCTAGTCTGAGAAGGGCCACTTAAACACAAGCTGTGCCTACTCAGCAAGCAAGGCATTTTAAAGGAGAGCAATTTGAAAGGAGAAAAAAAAGAGCAGGTATTCAATTTGATCTTCTTGTTCCTTATTAAGGGACTAAATTCTGGTACGAAATAATAAAACTGAAGCTTGAGAAATGTAAATTACTTTATTACTGCCTTTTCGATTTTGAATGCAAACAAAATTCACTATTAAGATAACAGAGTGTCAGGTTTTTTGTAATTGCACACCACATCTTGCTAATACTAGGTGTGTCTGAAAGGAAGTGCAATGGGTAGAAAAATCCTCAGTGCTGCTGTAAAACTGCAAGTGCAGTCCACCATGCTCTGGAATTTGTACTGAACTAGATTAAGAACCAAAAGTAAAGGAAGATTCCTTTCTTAATACAAATTATAAGGCAGTATCCCATCGTAGTGCATAAAAACCAAGAAGTCGACACTGCCATGGAATTGCTACAGGGAAGAGATAGATTGTAATGACATTTAAAAAAGCCTTCTGAGAGTGAAGCCCATTTATTTCTTACAGCTTGTAAGGATAATGTTAGAATTTTGCTTTAATAAATCTAAATTATGGGGGGAAGTGGGGAGAGAAAGAAGCATGTTTGGGAACAATTCCTTCTTCACGAATAAGTGAAGTAGATGACCTTATGGGATTTTTCTGTGCTTAGATTCTGTTAATCTATGACAAAAATGTTTTCTACATTTAAAATTATCCAGTAGGATAGACACACATTGCCATAAAATATGTGACTATGTGCCATTTCCTTTTTAATTGACAGACTATGCCATAAAAGTCAACTTTAATCATGTCAGAGGACACCTAAGGTAACCTTCCATTTTATGTGGAAATACCCAAAATAACTACAGCTGCAAATCCACATAAAGAATGCTTTGATGTAGAGTTTTTTGTTTAGGACAGATTGTCTTTGGTGTGTTCACAAATTTAGCAGATTTTCTGGTAATTCAAAATTGAATTCAAATTTTTATCTTGATTATTTGCTGTACTAATGTTCTGTAAAGCTGAAAAACACAATAAGAGATTGTGGTCTCTAATGCTAGAAACACCCATTTTAAAAGACACCAAAGATACTTGTTTGCAGTGTGGACCTGAAAGATCACTTTAGGAACAATAAATATAATAATTGGAAAACGTAGATAGGAATTTGTGTTCTGATACTCACGTAATTCAGGGTTTGTGTCTCTTTGGACCAACCAGCTTGATCCATCTTCATGCTCGGTTTGAGATATTTCACTCAGTCTACCACAGTGTGTGTGGATTGCAAAAAGGCAATTACAGTTAATTAAATATTAGAGTATTGAAGTGTCATCAAAAATACTTGTTTCCAGATATCAAGTTTAGCATTGTAAATATGATGGCAATAATATAATGAAGAAAGTTAAATTTGCTGTTACGTATGACACCATCACACTTACTTGAGCTGAGAGACAGGAAAAACAGATTCCTACTGATCTAGCAGGAATTTTCTTTGGATAGATGTGGAAAGCTGAGCTCAGCAGTCATTTAGGAGCTGTACAGGTTGACTTCAGCCCACTCCAGATGATGCTGAGAGCTCTGCCAGATGCTGCAGCTGCAAGTCACACTTTGGTTTGCACATAGAAGTTATTTTCCAATAGTTAAGATATTTTATAATCAATGTAGCAGACAGGCAACGTTTTAAAAAAAGGCAAAATGATGAAATGGGAGGATCTGCCACCCTTACATCCTGATGAGTTGGGGTTGGGATGCAAACAGAACAGTTCCTGACTTGACTGCCTGAGGCACTGGTGCCACCCCCAACTGTGCTCCTGCTGAAACCCACTCAGCAGACAGTGTAAGGACTCGGGGACACCTCCAGGGAACTCCTTGTCTTGTTGTAAAAGATAAACTCATACCTCATTAACAATGTAAACAACATGAGTCTTTGGGTTTCTACTATTTCCTTTCAGACACTTTGAAATAGACAATCAAAATGTAATAACAGTCAATGTATTTTAAATGTCACTTCTGTTGCCTTCATTCAGTTTAATCAAGACATGCCATCATTTTCCAGGTGGATTAATCCTATTAAGTAGTTATGTGGCTAATGTAATGTAGGTCTTAATTAACACGTTAGCAAGCAGAACTATTAATATGGACTCTGTGAAGGCTTGCAGAGGTGGTCGTCTGAAAATACACCAGGCTCAAGGGCTGTCTTAGCAAAAGCAAATTATTTGGCTAAGTTCAGCAGAAGAGAAGAGGAGGTTTAGATTTGTGATTGTGTTAATGGTGATAGTATGAGTTGCAGTGTTCAAAGTCAGGTGATAAAGTGTGTTATTTACCATCAGAAATGATTGTTATGCTTATGTAGAAAATTATACTAATATATGTTTGCTCCTTATGAAATGTAATGAACTAACAGATCTCGATTTTATTTCGGTTATAATTTGCTTTTGATTCTGAAAACAATGAATCTTGTGAAGGCATGCTCACATGAATATAAAAAAGTGCCTAAATTTTTAGGTGTATCAGGATATTAAAGCATGATTAGATGCCTAATTGCAGCTGCAGGGCCGCATTTGGCTGCAGCTGAGACAGAGCAGGGGTCTTAAACAGATGCTCCCTTTGAGGATTTTCTTTCCTTTTGCCACAATAGAAATCTGAGATGCCAACCAGACAACCTGAGATTTTGGTTTTGTATCAGCAGCTGTTTTACTGGACTCCTGAAAGCTCATAGAAATTCAGAATGTGCCTTCCTCCTCACTTCACAAAGCAGAGCTCATTGGCACCTCAGCATCTTCAGCACAACTGAGGTTCAGTGTCATAGCAGCTCCTCCTGCCAAGCTCCCACTGCCTGGTGTGTTAGTTCATTGTAGCTCTGGGACTTTGTTTTGCAGTAGCAGTCAATCTATTGTACACATTTCAGAAAGAATCTGTTTTCACTGGAGTCCTAGGGCACTTAGGTGGTAGTAGTACATAATTTGAAGCATAAATTCATATAGGGAGTCATCAGTATGGTAATAGTGCAGAGCACTGATTTTTTTCCACTAAAGATAGTTGTGTAGGAAAGGCATTTTCTCCTTTTTTTTTTAATTATTATTTGCCTTTCTGAAACAATAAGAGATGTCTGGTCATAGAGGTAACAAATTTACCTAGAGAAAAATTAAACTGTCATTGAGAACCATAGTAATTCTCACACATTCTTTTTTGGCAAAAAGTCAGTGGAACATATTTTTGTATTGAATGGTTTCCTTACACAGCTGTACCATAAATTTCTTCAGAATTCCGAGTCATCTGTGCAAATCTCTGGCTATATAACAAAGAACAAGAGAAAAATAAGTTAGATAAAAAGATAAAGGAAGCTCTGTCTGCGGCAGTGATTTATAAGAAATACAGAATTACAGGAAGAGAAGGTAAAGAGAATTCTCTTTAACAAACACTGGTGATATTTATTCCTTGTATTTAATTTGAGATTGTCCACATGATCTTGGTGGTGCATTATGGATCCATTTTAATGGTTATTCTGTGAGCTGTTTCTCAGGAGTGTTCTCAAGGAGCGGTGTACAGTCCTGCCCGTGATGAAGGCACTGGAGTTAATTGCTGTTTCAGTGTGATGTCTGTGGAGTGACACTGCTGGTAGCCAGATTTCATTTTTAATTTTAGCTACAGAGTGGGGTGCTGTAGTTATAAATACTCAAGTATATCCAGTTTCAGTGTAAATACAGTTCTGCCTCCATGGCTGACACTGCTTGACATCAGTTAAATTAAAGGCTGACTGGGCATGTCCCGTCTGCTGCCACCTTGAATCTGACCTCCAGCTCACAGATGAGACCTGCTGACAACTTAGCAGGGGGAGTTTGCATTGCTGTTGTCATGTATTGCCTCTCTGATAGCTTCAAAGGCAAATATACTTGAATACTAAAACAGTCTTTTCAAATGTATATGCCAAAATAGTAATTCAACTGGGTAAATAACACAGCAGTTTAAATGAATAAGTGTTATTTAGTTGATGAATATATGTTTGACTGAGTGATTGAAATGGCTCCCATGGGTAAGATGAAGCAGTGTGCTTTTAAAACTCTTGTAGATGTTTATAGAGAGGAAATGACAGGGAAAAAAAAAAAGCAAGTATCCACGGGGTTATGAGATAAACAGATGAAACTTTACAACAATCACCCACAGCAGAGAGAATGATCTTGGGATTCATTTCTTCACACTAGTATGAGTTGTTTGGGTTAGTCTTTCTTCCCAGATTTGTCAGTTTGTCACATCTGTAACTTCACTTAAATGCAGCTGATGTTCTTTGAATGTGATCTGCAGTGGTCCATCAAAATGGAAAACCTTCTAAAAAGAGCTGGAGGGGAGTGAGTCAGGTGGCAAGATTCATTCTCTGCATTAGGAGGTGAGGACTGAAGGGAGCTATAAAAAAAGTTCAAGTCTGTAGAGACAGGGTTTGTGAGTGAAGCTGTTAGTACAGAAAAAAAGCATTGTAAATATAAAAGCCAGGATGATGGTTTGCTCCTCAGGTTAACAAAAGTAAACTTAATCCTATTAATCAAGAAAAGATACTCAGTGGTCGTATCTGCTTTGCGTTTGCTTTCTGTATTTCTAACCTGGGGAGGAAAGAACATGAAGAGGCCAATGTTGAGACACCCCCTGTAGTATTTTTATGTTACTGTTCTGCATTCTTCATCTTCATGAGAATTTTTAATAATTCTGTCATTGTTAATAATTCTGTTTTACAAGTAGTCATCTGAGAACATCAAGGTCATGACCAACTCAGGTGCACTGGCAGTATCAAAGCAAGGAGTAGAACCAAGATGCTGTCACTGGTTTTTGTGTCTCATATCAACAGAAGTAACTCAGCAGGAATTTATAAGAGTATTATTCAATAATACATAATCTTTAGAGCTCTGGTATCTTTCTGGACTTAAAACTTGCTAAGTTGTTAATTAAACTTGCAAATATGAAACCTAGATTTTAGTACAACTTCAAGCATTTCTAAATCCTGTTATTTCAGCATTGTAATGTAACACCATAAAAACAGGTTGTCATGTTCTTAAAAGCAAAAGAAAAGGATCCCTTTCAGGATGCCAGAGGTGAGGCAGCAGCTGTTTCCCACAGATGTGGCACAGGATGGATGTAGAGCAGGTATAGAGAATGCTGTACTACAAAAATACAGACAAGAGAGTCACCCATCTGTTCCAGTCTTTGCTGTAGATTAAATATATCTTGATCACTTGTCATAGTTGGTAATCTAACCTGTTCTTAAAATCTCCTGCTGTGTTGAATCCCTGTCACAGTTTTCCCAGGGAGATTTTCCTGAGACACCTAAATGTTCCAGAAGGTGTGGTTTGGAGAACTAGACACCAGGTCATTACGTTGTAGAGTAAAAAGAAAAGGAGAATCGGTGTGGAGATGCTTTCAAAGATAATACCAAGCTGAACTCGGTCATTACAGTATTAAGAACAGTATTAAGAATAATGTCTCTAGGCTGACTGATAACTACAAATTCAACTGTTTTATCTGCTGTTTTCACCAATTTTTAAGGTGGTAACTTCAAAATTTTTATGAGAAATACAAAGGAATGGTCTTTTTCTAATAACTTCTTGTGAAAGTTTGACATCCAATATATTTTTTTACCTTTGCCTGCTGAAGTAGTGTGAGTAGTGTGAATGTTCTCCTGATTGCTGAAATACTATCCTTTTAGCTTAATTGACATATTTGAGGATTCTTGAGTCCTGAAAAATGTCCTTTCCCACACTGAACTACAAAACAGAATTTTGGAAATCCAAAGGAGACTAAGGCTAAATTTAAGCAGAAATACAAGAACTTGAGCCTCCATTAGAATTACATTTATTTACAAGCTTATCATTCTAGGGAATATATGCTTAACAGGCAATATAATCATCAAAATGTCCTTGGTGGTGGTGTTTTGGGGCTGCTTTAATAACCAATGAAACCATAACTACCAACAGAGTCTATGGTGGCTTTACTATTTACATGTTCAGTACATTTGCTGCACTGGATAATAATAATAATTCCTGGAAATAGCTTTTTCTTTGACTGTTTGTGGTCACACTGGTCTTGAAGAATAAGATTGTTTAGAGTGTGTCAAGGAGCCTTTGTCAGACTAGACACAGTTGATGTTCACTAAAGTATGCACAGTCTGCTTCCAAAGAAAGATTTACAGCACAGTTTTTAAGAATGTTGAAAAAAATTCATAGTTTCTTGCCATACTTGGAATTGTGGGGTTCTCAAAGGAGATGAAGGAGCCCTCAGCTTTATTACTGTCTTCCCAGCTCTGCCAGTGATTCCAGTATAGCTTCTAACAGGTGATTTTTGTGTGCTCTGTACCTAGTTTTCCTATCCCTGTGGATAAGGGCTAATTTAAATTCTGGTGAAATGGTGCTTGACTGCACTGAGGTGGGAACCTTGAGATATCTTGTGTTGCAGTAATCCATTAGTAGTTTTTATGAAACAGTACATGTTTGAGTGCAGTGGTATCTGTGCTCTTGGGAGGCTCTAAAGGCACATTCCTTGACATTCTCAGCCATTTTTCCTTTCTTTGCAGCCCGTGGTTGCAGCTCCTTCTGCTTTCTCTTTGTTAGTGCTGTGATGTTATTGTAGACCCATTAACATAGAAAATGAAAAAACAAACAAGTTGCCAGAAACTATGTAGCAGTTGGTATTCAGAGCATTCTTTTACCATTTCAAAACACTGCCAACATAATATCTGTTTCATTATGTACAAGTGTAAGTGCTGCTAAGATTGATAATTTGGAATCTATAATTGAAACAGTGCTTTTGCAGCTCTCTCAATTAAAGATAGTCAAGACAGAAAAGCTGTTATGTACTTACCTGCTAGAATTATATGTTATTCTGTGCCATCCTGTTACATTGATACAGTGCTGGAATATATTTCAGAAATAACTCACATTTATTGAAAATAGCATTACACCAAGAAAAAAAAGCACAAAGTAAACATTGAGCTTTTTACAAATGCCATCAGGTTGTATCAGAGGTATCACTACCATCCAGTGTATATTAATAGTAGCTGTGATTTCTGTGAATAAGAGATATTTTCTGTGGTTTTCTGGTCCTTATAGTGTCTGTTGTAAGAATTTTTAAATGGATTTCTCACCATGTTTTTTGAGAATAGAGAACACAAAAGCAAACATTGCTGCATACTGTAGCTTGAAAGCACTGCTAACTCCATGTATTGCACTCTGTTTAAAATATGTGTAGCCTCAAAACCTGTTCAGAAGGGATTTGCACCATGTTTTAAAGGTTGACTGTTTCGTGGGCTGGAAGCCAGAGCACTCAAGCAGAAAGGTCTTGTATCTTGTCTTCAATAATGCATGCTGAAGAACCAACAAATGATGGATTTTAACTAACCACAGCA
The DNA here is from genome assembly GCA_013390005.1 of Calyptomena viridis. Taxonomy (NCBI): domain Eukaryota; kingdom Metazoa; phylum Chordata; class Aves; order Passeriformes; family Eurylaimidae; genus Calyptomena; species Calyptomena viridis. Next base: position 753,192 of record WEIV01016284.1, on the reverse strand, counting down.
TGATGGAGAAGGGCTTTTAGATAGACCCTGCTTGAGGCAGAGAGAACCTAAAGGGCACTGCACTGAGTTGTGCTAACTTTCTTTCAAGGAGAAGATGTATGTTAGAGTACAGAAATTGTCCTCTAAACCCTTTTCTGTGCATTTCATTTTTTCTGTCAACTCTTTTGTCTGTGACCTGGAGTTTCTTGGACCACTTCAGTGAATGAAGAAGTGGTAATAAAAATTTGCAATCAGTTCATTTAGATTGATGTTACCCCTTCAGTTCAGTTTTCTGATAATTTTTATACCCTGGTT
>WEIV01016284.1:732791-752726 GCA_013390005.1 Calyptomena viridis | reverse complement strand
AAAAAAAAAGCTTCACAAAGTTCTTGCTTCAAATATAAGGGCCAAATTCTTACATACTGATTGAAGCAGCAGGCAGATCACATCAGAATGAGAAAGTTGCTGTTTGATTTAAGAGGTGTCATTGCTACAGATGTTCATCTTGAATGAATAAAACTACCTGCATTAAAAGCAGTTGTCTCATTTGATTTATATTTGCTTTTTTTTTTCTTTTTCCTAGGACCGTGGGTCAGTAGGAATAGCAGCATAGATAGTGGAGAAACAGAAGTTGGCCACAGGGTCACCCAGGAGGTGCCCCCTGGAGTTTTTTGGCGGTCTCAGATCCATATCAGCCAGCCACAGTTCCTGAAGTTCAACATATCCTTAGGGAAGGATGCTCTTTTTGGGGTTTATATAAGAAGAGGACTCCCACCATCACATGCCCAGGTACTTTATCGGTATTTTTGTTACCTTTAAATGTCAAAGTGCAAAAGATTAGAGCATCTGTGTTGGATTTGTGTTGGAGTTTATGGAACTCAAGTTTGGGGATTCCTGCGAGTTACATAAGTGGTGATATTTGACTGAACACCATGATATTAACATTTCTAGGTTGTTACATACCTTAACAGTATATTTATAAAAAAGTAATTATGTTCTTGCCATTCAAGTAAGGTTTTAAATTTCTGCTGAAAACTTGGCACCAACTGGGATAAACCTATCCAGATAAACAACAGTCAGCAAAGGTGAGTGGTGTTTGTCAGACTCCCATTTTCAGTGTACAGTGGGAGTGCATGCACAGCCAGATGTGTTACAATGGAATTTTCTATCTTCATAGAAGTTTTAATCTCCACAGGCAGTTTGAATGGCATCACTGAGGGATGCAACAGATTTAGCATCTCTGCCACCCAGGCATGTTAGAGAACATGAAGCAGTGGCCACATGTTTGAGAGCCTTATTTTAACTACTTTTCCCTCAAGGACAGATATCATCTGACTGAGACATGGGGCAAGTCTTGCAGTTGGAACATCCAATTCTTGATTTCTAACCAGCCTCAGAGATGAAAAGTCAGTAACACTGTGTTTTTACAGTGACCCTGTAGAACAGAGCTAAGGGCTGTAGGTAAAGATAGTTGTAAAGTTACTGAAACCAAACATAGTTATCTTTTTCTTGTAGGCAGTGGGTGTTTTGACTTCTTTGCTATGAGAAGATATAGCTATATTTTCTGTTACAGAAAGAATTTTCTTATTATATTGAAAACTCATTAATGTGAATGGAAAGATTCCCATTTACCCAGATTAGAACTGTAATGAGAAATAATATATTTGCAGTTACACATACTAGAAGGAGAGAGCCTCCATTCTTTTGGGTGGAAGGGAAGCAGAAATAGCAACCATGTTTCAGAAAGGAGCCCTTCCTTCATGTATATCCTTGCTACTACAAATCAGTTCTTCATTCAGAGACTCTCCCCTAAAATTAAATGCTTTACTTAGTATATGATTTCCAAAAAGTAAATGTAGAACTTCCTTTTGGGAAAGCCTCATTTAACATTTTAGATGCCATGCCCTGATTTACAATGAACTCTTGCTACTTTTTTTTTATTTTTTATTATTATTATTTGGCAAAGCAAACTGCAGTTGCATAAATGGTTAAAATGCACAATGTAAGCTAAAAGCCCAGAGGCTTTAGCATAATTGCATTGCTACATGTAGGGAAAGTACATTCATACTGTCTGCAAAGAGATATCAGCCCTAGGTGATCTGTGTCCACGTGCATGAACAAACTTGTGGTACAAACAGTGAGGCAATAAATTCTGGGGAAAACTATACTTTCACTAACTGAATTTTGGATCTACTTCCCAATATCAAATTTATGGAGCTGTTCTTCATCGCCTCTTGTTCCTTGGTGTTTATTCTTGCCTGTAATCTGAATTGAGGACCAAAATCTTTGATCAGAGTTGGGAAAAAGGAGAGGGGAGGTTTACGTGGGTTTATGGCCTCTGCTTGTAAGAATTTCGGAAGAAGGAGATTTGACTATTCACAACCCAGGGAGGGGAGAGCATGTGGTCAGTTTTCCATATAAATAAGCATTAGCATAAAGCATCCTGAAATTTGATAAAAATACTAGATAAACTGGGGAAATTGCAGAGGGCTGTTGACTGAATTTAAGCCATTTCCAGACATCCATGCAACATAGAAAATACCCATCATAGAGAATATACTCCAGGGTGGGAGCCTTTCTCAAGAATGTTTTAATTTTGGCTATAATGCTTCAAGATTTTGCCTCGAGGGTGAATTTATGTCTGTGGATCTTCAACTGTTGCAAAGAGGTAATGACATAATTCATTGAGCATATCTCATTTAATTCAGAATTTTGGCGCTCACTTCCCCAGTTCCATCATGAAAAAAAATGGTAATTTAGTTGAAGAAAACAAACAAAAGTGTAAATCGTGAAGTGAAAATGACTTTGGGCAACCAAAGTTCTAAAGCAATCATCAAGGTTTGCTATAAATACAGGTTAATTATAATTTTCTGACTAAGACTTACAAGAAATCCAGTTGGAAGTAATTGGTAGTACAAAATACTTTTTTTAATTCAAGGTGAACCTTATATTGCAGTATGATCAGATGTATTTGTTCTAGGTTTCATTATGGTGTTCTCATCTGAGAAAGATATGATCAGGCAACGTTTGGGGTTTTTTTTTTCTACTCTACCTCATGTCGATAAGATATAAATTTCATTACCTTTTTGTTAAATAATGAGAAATATCAACTGTGTTTCCTCCTGAGCTGGATTCCTCCTTAGAGAACCTGCTTTCCAGTCTAAACAAAATAGTTCCAAACCTCTTCTAAAAGTGGAGTTAATGCAATCCATTAGTATAATCTGCAGTATAAACTAGTCTACATCTGGTCTAAATCTGCAGTATTCACCAATATAAACCTTCCCACATTCATGCAGGGTCCTGGTGCTTGTTAACAGGGTGGCACAGCAGAAGATTCCTTGGCATTTTTGCCCAGCAATCAAAATTCAGTCAAGCTGCTACCAAGAGAAATAATTTTAGAAAAAGAAAGGCAAGCTGTTACAGACCTGAGTTAGTGAAAAGAAGCCTTTTTCTGACAGAAAGGAGCACAATGCTTTAGTATTAATGAAAATAGTCTGAAGTTGACACCAGACGATATTTTAAAATTGAAATTTAAAATCCTTGTTTCTGTAGGTTAGGGACATGAGCTCTAAAGCAGTGAACAGCCTCACTTGACAGTTCATCACTGATCAGTGCTGATATGTCAAGCCAAGTAAAATCCTTTGTGGGAACAAGTCAATAATCAGCAAATTAGGTACATGATTAACCTGAGACAACAAGATGCAGTTCCTGTCTGAGAACCCTGCTGAGATTTAACCTTCTCAGTATTACTGTTTAGCAAATATTCCAAATGCCTGGTTTAGTCAGTCAAACTGATGTAGCTGTAAACTTGTCTGGATTCAGCCTTGTGTGCCATGTGCACAGGGAGTGGAGCTCTAGAGGAGAGGTAAAAATGCAGTTTTGAGTGGTTATCAGACTACAGACAGAAATGCAGTGCTTTTGAGCAAAATCCTTCCAACCTGTGCTGTACTATCAGAAATGGCAGCATGCACATTTCAGACTTGAATGATCATTAGGAATTTAGTAGAAGAGAGTCATATTAATAGAATTGATAATGTATAGAAAATGAACTGTAAATGTCAAATAATGTATGAAGTGACTCTGCAGAGATTACAGCAATTATGATGTTGCTACCTGTTGGTAGAACGTTGCAAATGACGCATGAAATAAGGTAACCTTATAGGAACATCACTGTGATGTCTGGAGAAGGCAGTGCATGGGGTTGTGTTGTTTTCATTTCCAGCAGAGTGTTTTATACTGACAAATTTTTCATGTCAAAATGAAAACTGTTTTCATTCAGAATAGGAAATAGCTTTATTTCAAACAACTTGAAGAGCTGGGGAGCTTCAGTGTTACCTTGGTTTTTGGCCAGTGCTCCCATGTAGGTGCTCTGACCAGCCTAAAGTTCCCTGATGTCACTGTGGTGTGAGTGCTGTGCTGCACTGCCCTGGTCAGCTTGTGCCACATGTGGAAACAAACCTCTTGGCTCTCATTGTGGGTGTCAGATGTTTCATGGCTGTATTTTAATTAAGAAATACCAACTGGATTTTTTGAAGAACTCATTTTAAAGCCCTTTGCAAACAAGCTTGCCCGACATATGTTTTCTTGGCTGCTTAGATCCTACAGGGCTTTGGCATAAAGGCAAGTAATAGCCACAACCCCAAATGTGTTCCCCCATTCTGCAGCCACTGTTAAGACAAGAGCTCTAAGAAATCTTTCTTTTCAATTCCTAATTTCAAACAGGCATTTTGTGGAGGCATGCAAATAGTTTCAAAGAAAATCCCTGGAGGTTATGCAGGCTCTCTGCATTTTCAGCCTTGACCCCTGTGAGCTCTCTCTGCTTCACAAGGTTCACAACTAGTTCACTTTGTCTGTAGAACTGGGCTCAGTGGATCTGTGCTGGATGAGTGGCCTTGTGCACTGGAGTCACAACCATATATGTAAAGTTCTGAAACTGTTTTGCTGACTCCCCATGGTTACTGGAAAAAGAAAGTCCTTATTAGCCTATGAATAAAATGCATCAGAGGATAGAAAGCACAGAGTGGAGAAATTATAAAAACAAATTGCCCAGAAAGAACTTAGTATGAGATTTTAGGTTTGTAAATAAAAGTAAGCAGTAGGGTTTCGGTATGCTGGGTAGTAAAAATAAACAAACTCACTGAGAGTGTGAATTTGGAATTTTTTTAGCAACGTAGGTTGGCAAGTCACTTGCTTATATGGAGCTTTAATCATAGTAAGTACTCCCTGCTGCAAAATTGAACTCTGATGATGTAGTCATTTGGGATTTCTGCTGCATGTTGTTCCTGAGCAATTTTTGCCATTTTTGTGTGGCTTTCAGTATGAAGCCATGAAATATAAAGGATCATAAAAAAAAAGAAAAAAAAAGTCAAAAGTCAGTGAAACTTCCAAATTACTTCAGAGACTTACTTTGGTTTGACGCATCCATTCCCTAATTCATGTGATTTAGTGGTCTCTTCCTTAGCAATTGTGTGTGTGTGTTAGATTAAGAATTCCACTGTTGCTTCTTAATGATCACGAAACTACTTGCCTTCTTTTCCTAGATGGGTCTTCTAATCTATTCATATATGCCAATAAGTAGCTTTAAAGCAAGAGTGATATCTTCAGCACAACATTATATAAAAGTAATTAATCTCTCAAGTGTGGTAAATCAGAAAATCAACAGGGCCAGGAGAAGCAAAATGATGATTCAGCCAAGCATGTGAAGAAATCTTACGTGGTTATGAATTCACAGTGCCATCTTGGTGACCCTTCAGTCAGGGATTTTCAATTTCAGGATACATATACCTAGTCCTTGCTGACACATAAGGGTTAGTACACCCAGGGAACCACCAGTTCCACCACCAGTTTCCTTCTCAGTCCTGAGGCATCCAAAGAGGGGTAAAAATGTATTATTATATTCTGTATCAGTTTGCACTGGTGTGTCACTGTTCATACAGTTATTCAGGTTTAGTCATTTTGCTTTTGCCTGAGCATTAAATTATTTTTACAGTTCGATTAAAGGGGGCAATGCCAGTCCTGACTGTACCAAAGTTAAAACTGTAGCCTTACATAGACCTGCTCTCACCAGGTCACACCCCATCGTGGTGAAAAGAGATTCTGCAGCTAAAACTACTTCAAGCAGTTTCAGGCTGAATACTCTTCCCCTTCGATCTGGCCAACTGCTGAGCCTTCCCCACTATATGAGGTGGAATCAGCATCAAACAGAGGGGAGGCAGAGGCACCTGCCAGCACAAGCAGGGACGAACAGCATGTTGCCAGTGAGAAATGTCAGCTTTTATTGCTGCTTCCTTAGTTGACCCTTTGTGAATGATTGTTCTGAAGAGCACAGTTTCTTTTTCCCAAGATGTTGCCCGAGTAATAACATTTCCCAAAGAGGTGATGAGTCTGTCCTTAACCTCTGACTGTTAGACAGTGGGGTTTAGAAGTATTTCCAAATGTCATTGATTTAAGAGATAGATACATGTGTGTTTGGTACCTCGGATACTCTGAAAGTTACTGACGTGCCAGAATTCTCTAAATCTCTGGTGTGCTTTGGCTCAAATGTACTCATTTACCTGATTTACCTTCCCCTGTAAAATTCTTGTGTAAAAAAAGGCTCAAGTGCACAGCAGTCTGATATTAACAGCCTGGTGACACTTTTTATTCCACTTCTCTTGATTTTTCCCATGTTTAAAGGCATAGCAAAGAGGGGATAATGTGCTCACTGTGATTATAGCTTTCAACAATAGTAGATTGGGGCTCAAATTCCTCCCTGCCATGGATTTCCTTTGTGGCTGCATATCAGTGTCAGTTCCACATGTTTACCAGGAAGGCAGTAGTACTTCCATATGTTTTCCCTTGGTTGTAAGGCTGAGTGTTTCAGGGCTCTGTATAGCTGGTATGCAACTTAGACATTTTTAACTAGCAAGGCAAGGTTTTATACTCCAGTTTTAGATGGATGTGAGGCATGTCTCTAAAGTGTGACATCCATTCGTCAGTCTGTCTCTTCCACTGGAAGGGAGTATCTTCATTATTTTGTTGCATATTGTATATTATTTTCTAGGACTTACTGTTAAAGAGTAGACTATGGTGTGCAAGACAGCCCTCGGTGGATGTTTATTCTGTTTAGGATGCAAACTTACAGTTTTCTGTTTAAACTGAAAGCAGTTGAAGGTGGATGTTTTCTCATAGCTGTTGCAAGCTGTATGTGTTAGAGATAACGGAGGGAAATGTAATGAAGCTACTGGCAAGCAAGCACATACTATTACTGTATTTTATTGAACACATACATCTTTCTTTAGACATGTCTATCTATCTCTATCTACTCCTACACAGATAAATGTGTCTAAAACAAGATGTGTTTTCATAGGGGACTTGTTATACAACTATCAAAAGATTAGATATATTGTTTTTGTTGTTTCTTAAGGGCTTCCCTTAGATAGGGACTATGAGAGCCACTCAGCTGAGCATTAGCATCAGCTTGAGAGCTCCAGAATCACAGACAATAAAGACAGGAAAAAAAGCCTATTAGGACAGCTAGTCCAGCTGCTTTGTTATGCAGAGTTATTCCCTGCTGTAGACTAACCAATATTTCTTCCAGTCCTGTTTAATTGTGGCATCTCCATTGGGAGGCTATTTACTGAGCTTAATAGATGGGAAGCTTATCTGACATTCATCTTAAATTTCTTTCTTTCTTTTTTTAGTTTCATGCCATTAATGGTGCCATCCCTCTTACACTCTAAATAATCACTTGCTCTGTTTGATCCCTTTTCCAAAGATTAATGTAATGTTCTACCATACTTGGAAACCATCCAACCAGAAATTCTCAGTTTTCCTTAATATAAGTTCAATTCCTTCAGCCACTTGATTTGTGTTATTCCTTTCCATGCTCCCTCTGGTTTTTGTATCACACTTGCCTCTGATTGTTCCACAAACAACCTCAGGTAAGCAACTTTTACTCTGTGATGTCAAACTTGTGCAGTGTATTTTTATCAGGTGCTGAGTTACTTGGCATTAGACAAACACATTTCCTGTTTGTGCTATTCCTGTTCCACATTCTGGGGGCTTCCATTCAATGATATGTCTGGAGCTACATCTCCACGTCTGTTCCTGTTGCAGCAAGAATTTATTGTAGGTGATTGCTTAGAAAAGGTCGTGTGTCTCCAAGGCTGAACATTTCCAGCCTTGAAATCTGTGTAGGAACCTAAAATGAATGGGACAAATCATAGATTTCAAATTCTTTCTCAAAACCCATCCTGTCAAGCAATACCATTTACACATTTTTTGATCACCTGTGCAAAGGAAAGATGCCTAATTCTGTGTCACTGTTTAAGAAAGAATAAGAGTCATCACAAAATTCTGTGTGTCCCATGGTCACCTAGTAAATGTTTGTTTCACACTGTTGTATCTTCCAGAAATACCATTTTATGACGAGGTAGAGGAGAAAAAATACAGTGTCAAATTTTAAGCTGAAATATCATTCTGTGTTCAGGTCTGTTTGTTTGGGGGCTAGTTTGTGTTCTCTTTTGTTGTTGTTGTTCTTTTTTTTCCCCCCTGTTTTTTTACCCTGCAGTATGATTTCATGGAACGCTTGGATGGGAAAGAGAAATGGAGTGTGGTGGAATCCCCACGGGAACGTCGGAGCATTCAGACCCTCGTTCAGAATGAGGCTGTGTTTGTCCAATACTTGGATGTGGGTTTGTGGCACCTGGCATTTTACAATGATGGCAAGGACAAAGAAGTGGTCTCTTTCAGTACAGTCATTTTGGGTAGGTATTTCCACAAGCCGAGCATTTCTCCTCTCTGTTTGTACCTTCCCTCACTCAGAGCTGTAATACTTCCCTGCAATCTTCAGCATTTGGCTAGTTTGTTCTTATGTTGTGCATTTTTTTTTTCTCAATACTACCCTGACAAACAGTCTGTAATGAGGTGTTGATTCTAATTTGCTGATTTTTCTCTTAAGATTTTAGCGTTCTGTTTAGCGTCAAAGATCTTGGGTTTAGTTTTGGAAAACAAGTCTCGAATAAGTTCAGTCTGGTTTGAAGCATTCCCCAGTTAATATTCCTCTCCCTTATCTGTCATTTTTATACTTCTTATTTGTTTCTCTGAAGAAGCTTCTTTACACCCAGGTGGAATAGAATCCAACAGAAGAGCTGTTTAATCTTAGTAGAAAGACAGCTCAAGAAACTGATACCTGCAAATGAGGTTATTGTTTGGAAATACCCTCGAGATTAATTGAGTCAGTTAATTAGCTGTATGCTGTTTTACAGCTTACCACTCACCTAATAGTGAGTCATCTCCTCACCATGGTGGAATCAAGGGCCAAAAAACATCTCACCTGAAGTTTTGTTAGAATAGGGTTACATTTAGCTGAAAATCAAACTGAGTCTAAATTCTCCAAGCTTTATTAGATTTGAAACACTTAAATGAACTTTCCTGACTATCTTGTCGCAGTGGCATAACAAGTTCTGAGATAGTCTATGTTATATTTTGCCCTGGCTGATGAAGTGTTAAATGGCACTGTATTGTATAAATCTGTAATTTCTGTTAGTTTAGGGAAAGAGAAACTGCAAAAAGTACAAGTCAGTTTTTAAACATGATGAAAAATAGTCAGAGGTATTTTCCAATCTTGTCTGATTAATAATATAAAACTTATTTTTTTTCCTTTTACACGAGGATAAAATTCAGTTTGTTGGCTTAAGTCCCAAAGGGTGTAGGTGGATACTCAATACTGTGTCATTAAGTATGAATATAATTCTTTTTGTGAACCTCAATTAAGATGAAAAAAATATTGTTCTTTCATAGCTTGTACGTGGTTTTGTAAGAGTACTAAGGTGCTATGCGTGTTGAGATATATATATGTGTGTGTGTATATATATATATTTTTGCATATTTTCCCATAGAAAGTTTTTTCCGATTCTCCAAAACCAACAAGAACACGTGTGATTTTGTCTTGTTATGCCCCGTTGTGCTTAGAAAACCTTAGGATATTATAAGCTGCCCTTAGAAGAGTTGCCTGGTCTAGGCTACAGCTTTCAAGAGCATCAAAGGTCTAATAGCCAGGTAGATTGCATGATAGTGCAATGATAGTAATTGGAATGAAATCTAGAGAAAAGTATAGTGTTTTATCTGGTTCACAGGTGCTTCTACACACACCCAGTATCAGTTGGTTCGTAATCAAAGAATCTGAGACAGCTGAATGTCTCTCTCATGTGGAAGAAGAGAAAGAATAACGAAAATTACATTCACTCCCAGACAATACTAAATTTACCATGATTTTGAATACATGGAAAAATTCTTTTGTGTGCCATGAAGCAAAATAATGAATAAATGTATAAACAAGCTTCTTCGTAAGACAAATTGATAACTTTGAGCATTACATTTCAATTTTTCTTTTCATTGTGTACATGAATCATTTAAGGAGGCCAAACTAATGACAGATCTTTGAAAATTTGCTTTAGACTTCTTGTATTTGCTGTCCTGCAACTGTGAAATTAGATTTAAAGTTGTATTTGAATCCCTTTCTTCTTTGCAGTTTAATTTGATGAAAAATACTCTATATGGTTTTGCTAGTTCCAAATCCATATTTTATTTTCTGTGTTGTACAGCTGCTATTGGTTTGGTGTCTGGGACTGACAGAGCCATTTAGTTTGGAACCAGAGGTCTCACAACAGCAGAGACTAATAGCAAAGAGTAACAACAGTCCAATTATATTTTTGTTCCAATAATTTAGTGTTGAAAATATGTTCCACTGAAATCCAGCATCTTTCAAATTAAAATGGTTTTAAGAATTAATTTCAAAGTTAGACTTTTATTTCTAGGTTATTATTCAAAGTAGTGTATGTGTTATCCAAATAATAACAGAAATCATGGAAAACAAGTATTTTGGTACAGCTGATGTGTTATTGTCAGGCTGATGTGCCTACTATTGAAGTCATCCATACTTCAGTCAGTCACTCGAACTCTAATGTTAAACTTTGTCCCCTGTTTTTACAGAACTCTTTTTCATGCTCTTATATAACTGCTTGCACCTTTTTAATTCTTTTTTTTTTTTAGGATGAAATATATTTGCCAGAGCAAAAGAGCTCCTCTTTGTCCTGTTCAGCAGATATTTGTGTCAGCTTAATTAATGAGGCTTTAAATGTCTGTGGAAGAAAAAGAAGATACAGTCCTTGGGATAATCAGTTTTCCATGGCAGAACGGTTGTACAAGAACAAAGTCTCATTACAAAAGGGAGATTGTTGATTTTCCTGATGTAATGTTATGTTTGCTACTTAATATAAATTGAAACGTAGCTCTAGAGGTCTTAGGAGGTCCTGTCTGTTGGAACAGAGCACAATCAGAAGACTTTGAGTTGTGATGGTTCCCAGTGCACCTCTTCACTATATGAAGTATATGAAGTGACTTCAGTATATCACTAGATCCCTGCACTTACTCATGCTGCCATAAAACATGGTACATTCTGCTTCAGCTAAACCTTGTGGTGTTCATATTATTAGGAGTTGTTCCTCTAAGTGTTGGAAGACAAGATAAACTGAAGAAAATTTGTAGTCTAAATAGGAAGCAACCAACTAACGTGCCCGTGATGGTTGTATTTCAGATTCGGTGCAAGACTGCCCACGTCATTGCCATGGGAATGGCGAGTGTGTGTCAGGTGTCTGCCACTGTTTTCCAGGATTTCATGGAGCAGACTGTGCTAAAGGTATCGTTTTCTCTATATTTACAAATACCCACAGTGTGTGTCTGTGATGTATGGATCCACAGTGCCTAGTAGCTAGCATGGGTCCAAGCTGGATTCAAATAGATCAATACAGGGTTTTTTTCCTTAGGTCTCAAGTTAAATATAATCAAGAGGAAGTATTGCCACATTGCCCATGTAGCTTACATAGCTACAGCTTTTTTTGTGGCAGAGGTAGCAGGCAGAAATGGCAGAAAAAATTTATTTCCTGTAAAAGTGGATGAATGATCAATGCTCTCTGATAATCATTAACTGGTCTGCAGCAACAGACAGATTCTCCTTATTGATAGTATATCCAGTATGTATTCTGGTTTGCCTGAGCCTTACTTCTAGTACAAAGCATCTTTCTTGCATAAACAATTACTCTTTGACCAAAGGAACTTTGCCTCTTGTATGAAAATAAGTACGACTTAAAAAAAAATCTTAAAATAAACCTTTTCCTAAATGTCAGTTGTAACTTTTAATAATTCAAACTGGGAAATACACTACTATCAAGGATTAAACAGAAATCTAAATGACATCTCTGGATTAGATGTCTGTTAAGTTTTCTGAGAGTTTGGGGTAGCTGTCATATGGAAAATATTCATAAAGGAGGACCTCTTTAGTTATACAGCAGATACCTTGTCTAAATTCAATAGGTTGGTTGTGTTCCCTGCTGTTCCTGAGGACACAACATTTACAGTTTGCTTCCTTTAGTTTGTGTGAGATTTAGGCACCACACTTTCAATTGTTTTCCACAGGGACAGGACTGTTAGTGTTCAAAGAGGGAAAGCCTGGTGTTTGAAAGCTTTTTGAAATAACTTGAAGGGCCTCAGAAATTTGCTCATTTCTTCTTAGTCTCCTGATCCAGTCTGAGGGCAGTTCATTGTGCCCCACCTGTAGCAGGGTGGCATCCAGCATACCCGTGTGTGTCTATGAAATACTCCTTGAGTAGCTGTTAGAGTTGTACTGGAGGGAGGAATTTCCATTTAGTGTGCCCATATTTGGCTCTCCAAGGTGCCCCAGTACAAAAAAAACAAAACCAAAAATAGAGACCCCAAGGACCTTGGAAACCTAATGCTCTTATTTCAGTGCTCTCCCTGCTCATTTTAAAGAATGCTCCAAATACAGCGTGCATGTTGTTTGATTACCTGAGAAATCAAGACAGCTGGCAAATACAGAGAGGAGATATCTGTATCCCACGAAGTAAATGGTGTGATAATATGTGCTATAAATACAGATTGACAGCTGTATGCATTTCTGTGGTGTTAACCTGTGAAAGTATGCATGCAGTGACTGTGTGCTTCACTGCCACCCTTCATACATACATGGCCATTATATCAACCCATTTGCATTTTGAGTTGTGGAGCAGTCCTGCATTGTGTACTGAACCTCTGTGTAACACTGTATGCTGTGTTAATGCTAGAAAATATTTCATTCAGGTTGTGACAGAGAAATAGCTTTTTTATAGGGTGCTTGTCAAACTGTATCTGTCAGGCTTCTCCTGCCCCTCAGAGCATTCCCTCTGCTTCCTGCTTTGTCCTTTCTGTGTTGTCTCTTTCTCCTCAAAAGCAGAAATGGTTTCTTGGAAGCTTCTTTCAACTCTTCTACAGTTTTCTTGTCAGACATCATGATATCTAAAGAACAAAGAAGCTTGGAAAACTACCTAAAATGACAACACGGGTGTGTTGACAGCTCTCGTGTTTCTGTGCAGGCACAGAGCAGCAGAGTTATCATGTGAGCCCTGCCCAGAACTGTGCCTGACTTGGGTGTAAGGGCTCTGGGCCTCACCCCTTTCACAGACACTGTCATGCCTGTTCTCATGGTCAGTTTTTTCTGCTTACTTGACTGCTGATTGTAAGTGAGAGCAGTTTCAGAAGACAGAAATCAAAATCGGGATGGTATGCATGGTAAACACAGCAAACTGAGACAGAGCATCTTTTCCAGCATATTATGTGTATGGATACATGTTTAATGCACATTTACAATAATATTAAATTTATATTTAAGCTGTCACAAATATGGAAGTGAAATGATTTTCTTTCCATCTGATTTTTTTAATTATTATTTCCCTAGCAACACATCTTTCCACGTCTCATTTCTCCACTGTAAAATAATTTGAGGCAAGACTTAAATAGAGAAATATGGATAAAATATGCACAAGCCCCTCAGATGACTTTTAGAACTTGGTCCATGCAGTAATACAGCAGTCTGAGAGCTTCACTTTGGGTGAAAGACAGGAAGCATGACCCTTTATACCAGTGAATCCCCTCATACAGGGCCAATCCTGAAGCCATCAGAGGTAGTGCTCAAGTACTCCTCCATCCATGTAGTTCTAAAAGATGAAAATGAAGAAAAGCTATGAGAGATTTGACTTTAGATCCATTGAGGCCAGGAAAATACCAGGAAAATTATTGGAAAGAGATGAACTTTTGGCCCAACCCACAGGCTGTAATACACTTTCATACCCTGACTGAAGTGGAACAGACTTCACCCTCTCAAACACACGTGCCAAATACACAGAGGAGGAGGAGGGAGGGGGGAGAAGAAGGTTATTTCCCACCATTATCTATGGAAGTAACTTATTCTCAGGTATCCAGTAGCAACAGATTTACTCCATCCTTGCTTAGGCAAGATTCCCTTTGAAATTATTTAGAGTTTAACCCAATTAAGATTAAAGAATTCCACCTAACATACAGAAAAGGTAATGATACATTTTGATCTCATGTGGATAAGCTAAGGCATACAAAGAAAAGAAAATCTGATAATCAAAAGATAATTCAGTGAAGATGTGTCCTGAAAAAGCAAGTGTGTACAGTTAAAGCCGGTGGAAGATTTGCTGTGAATTGAACTGCACTGTGAGTAACCCCCTGTCCACAATTATCTTTAGGAGTTATTGATGAAAAGTGATGCTATGGCCAAAGATCAATTAAGGAATCAGACATACGGCTATGATTATCTTATTTTGATGTATTGTCACCATTTTTCTGTAACCTCTATGACATAACCACTGAAGTATATCAAGATGTCCTTCTTACTTACTGTTCCTGCTGTTAATGTCTGATCATAGTTCAGTTTCTCAAGTTCTATGGTAAATCTCCAAGCAGGCATCCTGCATTCACCATTTGTAGAGGTCAGTGATACAATGAGTTCAGTTCCTCCAAGTGATTCAGAGTCGGCTGTAATTTCATTTCATCTCACAAGATATTTGAAGGGCATGCAACTCTTCCACTCCTTCAACAAAACTACTTCCAAAGACACTGTCATGTGCTGTTTTGCAGCTGTGCACAGAGCCTCCTTTAATTTAACATTTTAAAATACTGGGATTTGCATCATAAGCATCTTTAGCTAATCTGAAAAGGTGAACAAGTTACCATCACATGGGATTTCTACAATGACATGATGAGCATGGCCTGCTAAGAGATGGTGTCCCATTTGTAAAAGAAGGACAAAAATGGACTCAAGTAGCTTATGTCAACTGCCATGAAGTTGTCATTTAGCAGATACTTTTAGTTGATTATGCAATGTAATAAGAAACATGTTTAATATTTTAATCTAAATGGATTGAAGGCTTTTTGATTTTTAAAACCAGAAATTTGTACAATGTTTGATCAGTTGACTTTTTAATCTGATTTTAAAAACTCTAATTAATCAGTTATGTTATTCGCGGTTTCTTTTCCTGTTCTCCTTGTGTGGGTTTTTCATTATTTTATTTTCATTCTGTTTGTTTTTGGCTTACTGGCAAAGGACGGCGCCACTTTAATAAGTATAAAAAGAAGGGTAGGTTTTTTTAAATTTCTTTTTATTTCTTTTTCGACACCTATTTAGTTTGAAATAGTTACTGAGCTGTAAAGTGCAGTCTCTCTCTTAAATTTATTCTAATGGATTTGCTGTTTGCACCACAATAAGAGTTCCTACCACTGCCATTTTCTTTGTTGTGTGTGTGCTATTAATCTCTGTATAAAAATGTAAAAAGCTGTCAATTATTAGGTAAGTAAGGTATAATTGCTAGAAGTAGCAACTCTTGCTTTTTTTCAGTTGTTATTCTAATTTCAGTTGTTTGGGACTCTTCTTGCTTTGAGGTTTTTCAGAGGCTTATTGCTTGGACAATAGTGCATAAAGTAATGTTTTTTCATCCATTGAATGCACTGCTTGAAACTGTTCTATTTGTGCCATGTCCAGAACGCTACTAGTGGCATAAGATGTTGTGGGAGTGATTGCAATGGGGAAAACATGAATTTTGGGGTACATCCTGCTGAATAATTCAGTTCTTGACTCACTGCTCTAGAGCACA
Source organism: Calyptomena viridis (assembly GCA_013390005.1). Classification (NCBI taxonomy): domain Eukaryota; kingdom Metazoa; phylum Chordata; class Aves; order Passeriformes; family Eurylaimidae; genus Calyptomena; species Calyptomena viridis. The sequence goes on along the minus strand of WEIV01016284.1, from coordinate 737,103 downwards.
TGGCCCCCACGAATTAATGGTGTCTGACATACTGGTGTCTGATATGCTGGTTATGTCTAGGAGTTAGTATTTCCTCTGTGTGTCAGTCAGGAAAACAGTGTTTGTCCTCAAAACCTGCCTAGAAATTGTAGGAACTAAAAATGGCTCAAGCAGACAGAAGATCCTTGGGCTTTGAAGGGAAAGGGGAGGAGATACTGAATAGCCTTTTTACTTTGCCTGTCCTGAATGTCCTGTAACCTCACAGGAGAAACAGGACCTGAGGTGAGGTAGCACTTTGGGTCTTTTGTGGAACAAATAGAATGTGTGTCTTGAACTAAGTGACTCACTGCAAAAACAGATTATAGATCAGACAATTGAAGTTGTTCAGATTAAATATTCTGCCACCCACACCAGATTAGTTTGCAGAGCAAAGAGCTGGGGAGGAACAATAGTCTAGGAACGATGCTGGGTTTGTGGCATTATGGAGATTGTCATGAGAAATAGTATTTATTAAAGCTGATCCGTTGTGTTTAGTACTTTGCATGCAAAACAAATAAATAAAAGCAGCACCTGACTGCAGGAACTAACCAGATCAATACAAATTGAAAGGGAATGAATGTGAAGATATAGGGAAGAACACTGATATGCAGTGTTACAAACACACCAGCAGTGTGACTGTTCTCAGTTTGGGGGACACTGTGATAAAATACAGTTTTAAGAGGGATAATGGGGCAAATAGATAACATCTTGTGGACAGGGGAGGGCAAATGGGGCCTTCAAAGGGGAAAATGAGCATAGGAAACAGCTCAAGAAAAGTTTTAAAATCTTACTTTCAAAAGCATCCTAAGTTCTAGAAAGATTGCAGTCAGAATTTGAGCGGTGAGCAGTGTGGGGGGAAGGGGGTCTGTAAATGAAGTTAGAGCATGAAGCTCGTGTTCCATGTGATAAGAGGAGAAAACCTTTTATCCCACAACTGGGAAAGAAGAGCCACACAGCTGAAGTTTAGATTAACAAATTAGCAATATGATTTTTGTAGCACTGTTGCCAACAAACAGGATTGAAGGAGACTGAATTTATCTACGTGCAGAAAAAGGTGTTTATTTATTTAAAGCAGATTTTATTTGTTGAACACCAGGGCAGAATTCTGACCAAGAGATGCAGTGCAGAAAAAAATCTGTTAGATTTTGTCAAAGCCTGAATGTAAGGTGAGAAAATGACTCAAAAATAATATCCAGATTATAAACCTTAAGTGATAGGTAGAACGATGCTGTTGTCCACTATGACAGTGCAGGAATGCAGGGTAGGACTGAGAAGTAGTGGGTTAGAGACAAAAGATAAATTAAAGAATAACTTTATTGGTAAGCATTTTACATGTTCATACTCAAAGCATGTCTTATCACTTATACTCTTGGGGGGGGAAAAGAAATGTGCTTTTCTTTGGAAATGCTGCATTCCCGAATTGTCACCCACACAAATCTCACATCCTTTCTTGCAGTTGACAAAATTCAGCGTGTTCAGCTTCTCTCTTTGTATCTGTTTCTGGGTGGGTTTGTTTTTGGGTTTTGTGTGTTTATGTGTGTATGTGTGCCAACTTCTGTGCATGCTGCAGCAGCAGCACAGACCTGGCTTGTCACTCAAATCTTCTCTCACAGTGGGTGGAAGCATCATTTTGATACTTGAACAGACAAGGCTGTATTTGGCAACATTCCTCTCCAGTAGTTCCCACCTCTCTGACTCAGTACCTTAAAATGCCTTTGTTATAAACTTTTTTCTCATTTTCGCAGTCTCATATTTTATTAGCAGACTCTTCATTTCTGGCAAACTGAGGATGTCCTCAGTTGCCTTCCAGTGAGTTTTATGTAGACAGTGATTGCCTGTCTGTGCTTATTTGTCTTAGTTTTACAGAACTGCAATACTCTGTAAAAAGGGTTTTGTGCCATTAACTCTGTCTAAAATAATTACAGAATAAATAAATGGACATTTAAGCTTTTTTGACAATGACTGACAGCCATTGCTGTCTATCAGCTGCTACTTGCCTGCATGAAATGAGATAGTAGTTTTGATCCAGTGTCAGGTAGACAAGCAGAGCCAACACAAAATCCATCACTCCAGCTCTTTCTAATTGGCAATTTAAACGGGAGACAAGAAGGGAAGGGGTCACAGGCTGAATTCTTTCAGATTGTTAGTGGTCATGGCTCCAAAAAGAGCTCAAAGCACACAATCAGTAGTGCCAAGGAATAGAACACAGGAGCCATCGTGTCTAGGCTGCAGGTTTCCCCATCAATCCTCATGAATTCTGTTGGAGATTAGAAGTAAGAACAGGGGACTGCAGTGTCTGGACTCCAGAATTCTACAGCAGATACCTTGTTAAATTTCTGTTACAACACAAGTCATTTAGCATCCTGTACAGCATTGCTGTTTAAAAAATGTGCCTGTCCCTGTAGTACTTTGTAGATTAAAGTGAGGATTAGCAGATGTTTGCAAACCATGTGCTGTTAACAACAGGATGGCAACATAAAAATATTCAGATTACTCCCCAGCCTGCAACAGGATGGAATTGGTGCTTCATACCCCTTTGCATTTTGTAAGAGAATATTTGCAAAGTTGAAATAGGACCCAAGAGCTACTTTTAGCATTGGCAATATTTGAGAAAGCAGACCTTAAAAATAGAGATTTCAACATGCAAAATATTAACTTCTCATTATTCTTAAAGTTTTTATGCCTTCTGCTGATTCCAGCATTAAATTTAGGGTTATAAAGAATATATCTACAAAACAACTTGTCCTGAATCGTTTCAGATGGGGATGCTCCTGTGGTTTAGTAGCATGTCCTTCCTTCTTTTTGTTATAGTTGTGCCTAGGAGCAAAATGCTATACATTTTTTAAAGATACTTATTTAATGTTATTAAATATACTTGATACTTGAATCTAGTGTAACAACTTAATTAGTATTTGTTTTCTATATTAAACTGCCATTAAACATACAGCCAAATTTGTGCATGTGGCTGTATGTTTCTAAATTCATGTTGCAGCCTATGAAGTTGTGTATGATTCCTTTTCCCAAAGAGCTTGTAGGATAGTGATGCAGCTAAGAAGACAGAGTTATTCTGTAGGAGAAAATTTCAAAGACAAAGCTAAAAGGATTAAGAAAAAAATTACTGAGGAATTCAGTAATGAAAGAAGAAAGAACAGAGGGAAGTCACTAGTGCCACTGATGGACAACACATGATAGGTAAAAAGTGGACATGTAAGGAATTATGAGCCTCTGATTTCATTGAGCATCTTTGTCTGATAATTCCCTACCCAACCTGTAGAAATTCAAGGACCAAAGACAGGGCCACAGGCAGTACTGTAACTGAACTGGAACCAAATTTTATTGGCTGAGTATGATAAGAAAGTTTGCTCTGCTTATGTCCAACATGGAAAGCACGTGGAAACGCAGTAAAATCTTATCAATGAATTTTTCTTCAACAGCATTATATAATGTTTTCATACTTATTAATACCTGGGTACATTCATTTGATCTCTCACAGCTGCTTTTGAAGCCTGCTGTTACTATCAGTTACTTCACTTTCTTTATCTTTCTTCCGTTCTTACACATGTGCAGCAAAAACACATCTATTTGCACAAATATTTTCTGTTTCATTGGGGTTCCAATAAATAGAATATTTCAAAAGGTTCCCAGCGCAGCAAGGAAGTGGCCATGCATACAAATACATGCAGGACACAAACCATTGTGCAGCTTGGTTCTGGCAAGCCAAAAGTGTTTTTTCCTTTATTTTTTCATTTTCCTTTCCATTGGTGGCCAGGAATCTCTCTGCTCTAACTACACTTTGCTGAGCTGAATTGCACTCACTGTGCTGTATGCTTTGTAATTTGTTTTTGTGTTTAATTGGTTAGCTTATTTAATTGTGTTGTAATCTGCATTTTGTTTTTAGGCTGCTTTGTCTCCCTGGACTTGTACTGGTGTTTGTTTATTTCATTAAGTTCTGAGAGTTTGTCTTTGCAGTTGTGTTGGGATCATCTTGAAGTCCTTGTGTTGATGGTAAATGTCATTGAAGCAACTATGATTAAGTAGTATTGTAAATCATATTATAGAAATACAGCTCTTTTAAATGATCCTTAGACATTTGCCATCCCTGAATAACAGAAACAGCTCTGAATCATAGCTTCACATTTTAGCTTCCATGACTTTTTTCATACCTACATTATATTTAGATTTGAACCTGTAATTTAGATATTTGTCTATATTTAGCCCCTGTTTGGGTGAGATTGAATTCAGTTAGCTGTCATCCTCCTTGGCTTTCTCAAACAAACAAAAAAACCTCTAACTC
>WEIV01016284.1:705788-727618 GCA_013390005.1 Calyptomena viridis | reverse complement strand
CCTCTCAACCAAGCAGCTGTATAACTAACCCAAGTTCTGCAACAACCTCCAAGAGTTTGACTCCTCAGATATCCTTTACTGGTTTCTTGCCATGCTCTAGAAGAACTCCTCCGGTGAGTATGAATGTGTGGATACTGTAAGGGTGGGTGAAAGGAGTGTGTGCACAGACTGCAGCTGGGAAACCTGTGGGTTAAGTGTCACTGGGCAAAATGGTGACTTTTGATGCCAGACCATTTGGGCATTATTCCTTGCTATCTCCTCTCCTCATCCAGGCTGTTACCAAATCCCCTGTCCTCTCCAAAGATAACCTTTAGTGAGAGAACTTTTAGAGGGGTGTTTGACTTGTCTTTCCTGCTCAATTGATGTTCTTAAACGTGTGCAGCCTACAGGACTCACAGGTCTGTGGTATCTGTTCATCTGCTGAGCCCCATGTTAAGAACTTAGTCTAGTTTTGTTCAAATACCAGTAAAGGGCAGAATCACACACCAAAACCACATTGAGGGCTAACACCTGTTGTGCTTGTTGAAATTACACTCAAGACATGTACCCTTGTGCCTGAGCTGCTTAAGTGTTGCCATAACTGCTCCTCAAGACCTCCATCCAGTTTTTGACNTCTTAACTGTATTCACTTCATCCCTAAGGTTGGATAGAACATTCTCTCCCTTGGCCACAGTCAGTTCTGGTGTCACTGACATCATGGCAATGTGTACTGCAGTGGCAAACCACTGAAGGCAGGTTGCTGTTCAGCTCATAGACAAGCTTCACAAAGACTGAATAGATTTATGAACCATAGCAAGACCTCTGACCTGGCAGAAGCATGAGGGGAGGAATGAAAAGCTGTAACATGGCTTTCAGCTTTACTTAAATTCCTGAAGCACCACAGCAGAGTGAGGGAACACTACCAAATCTACTGTGGGCTACTCTTTAGCCCAAGACCCAGCACTGTCTACTAATCTTTCTTCTCCTGTGCCAGTCTCTGGTTTTTCAGAAGTTGAACCCTGCAAGTCCAGGTCAAAAGTAGGAGCTAAGAATGGCCTTCCCATAGACAAGTTCCAAATAGCAGATATACATCTCCTTTAGCTGGACTGCAATTCCCCTTTGCTTAATGAGACTTGGCAAGCAGAGAATTGATCTTACAGCAGTTGCCTGGCACAGATTTATATCTAGACCACTCTAACTAGGTCTAGTGTGGTCACACCTAAGTGGCTTAGGGATTTTTTTGTTGTCGTTGTTTTGCATTTCTTTTTTTTTAAAATTTATTTTAATAATGGATTTATTTCTGCTCATTCCCTTTTACAAGTGACAATGCTGTTTAAGTAGAGTTATTGTCTTTATCTGAGTTTTTGCTCCAGAGGAGAGGTTTGCAGAACAGAAGCCCTTTCATGCATTGAGTGACATGTTGACCTGTAAAACAACAAAATAAGAAAAGCTTTTCCTCACTTGTATCCAGCTTGTGAATGGACTCTAACTTTTTGTCTTTATAACTACTTGAACCGATGTGGTTTGTCCAAAGAAACTGTCTGCCGCCTACAGATTCATTTAGCTTTCCTGGGACCTGTTCTTTCTATGCAGCTTTCTCACAGCATGGTGAGGAGTTTGATGGGCAAAGTGTGTCTTAGTGCAGTTGGGGAATCCAAACTGAACAACCATCAATAATGATAACTCTGAGTCTCTGCAATGGCTTGGAACCACATGGAGAATTTGCATCTAACAATATCCCTTCCTTCTGTGGTGGACTTGAACACAGTGACTGTAGGCTTAACCACCACATACAGGAGCTGAGAGGTGCCTTGTTCTAGAGAGAGATTTTTGTGTTAAAGTGAGACCCAAATAAAGGGCCAGTGTCTCTACCATGTGTCAGGGTGTGCTAAGCTCCACAGTGTAATACAGGCAGCAGCAGGAACAGTCACACTAGTTGCTGCTAGTTCAGTGAGTGGTATATCATGGAAAGGTGTTTGATGATGACATGCAAGAAGATGTAAAATAGTCTGTCCTAGAGTGCAGTATGGACATAACAGATATTTGTCCCTGTGGTATCTCAGTGCAGCTGGTTCAGTGAACTTAATTCTGAAACCAGCTGCAAAAAGCAAAACCAGTAGAACTTTAGTATAAATCTTTACACTGAACTTAGTAAAGGACTTGTGAACATATGTCATATCTGAAATGAAAGTGTTGCTGCTGGAAATTATGTTTCATTCAAATTTGTGTTCATTTTTGCAGTGAGTAAGAAAGCAACTAGACAAGGCTCATAGTAAGAGAGAACACCAGGAATGCAGTAGAATGAAGTCCTATTGCCACCTAAGGATGGATATTGTGGCTTTAAGACATAGCAAAAGTAGCAAAAAAACTCCAAACTCCAGCATAATAATTTTTTCATTCTTTTACTCAAGAAAAAAATACTCTAAAAAAGATTATACATGTAACATATGACCCTGTATGCCCCTACATCAACCTGTAGTCTTAATTGAAATAACTCACCATTCCAAATTTTAGCTAACATTTCAGGTTAGAAATCTGGTTTAATTTTTGTGTGATCAATTTTTTCCCATTTCAAATAAGAAAATTTGTGAAAAAATCTATCCTGAAATGTGTTTTTGCAGCAGATCAATGGGACAGCTAAGATTAATAAGGGTTGCAGGACTGAACAGTGGAGAAGTTGGATAACTGGACCATTACACAGTTCTTTGTAGGAAATCAATTACTTGGGTTCCTCTTGATCATTCAGGTTAAAGGGATAATAGAAGCCAAGAAGACATTAGGACCTTTTAATGATTAATAGTAGCTTTTGAGTATATTTTTGGCACTTTAAAACTAGGTGTTAGTTTCTAATTGCTTTGAAGAGTAGAAAGACAGGGAAATACTTTACTGTCTTTATCACACTGCATCAGAGAGAAGAGCACAAAAGTGTATGTTTTCTCAAAGATTCACTTCGTTACTCCCATTTTCTGTTATTCCTCTGTTATTTTTTCCATTTCTCTGGCTAGTGACCACACATCCAGTCTTTGACAGGCACACAGGTTCACAGGTTGCCATGTTCACAAGGGAGACATGAGTGTATAGGAGTGTGAATAGGCCTTAGTGAAATATTTATATGCAACTGGGTTTTAATAAACTGCTTGTTTCTTTCCACTGCTCTGCATATGTACAACATCTGATTCCTGGCACCCAAGACCTGCTGACTATTTTTATTATTCATAGACTCCACTTCATTTGCATAAATGAATAGCTGCTCAGAATGTGTCTTACCCCTTCAATAATACAAGGGTGAGGGACAAGGGTTAGTGGCACTTTCTTGCCAATACACACAGGGTAAAAGCATCACTCTGGGATTTGGGGAGACAAGGTTCAGCAGGGGTACTGGTGGCAAGGTGCATTTCTAGTAACTGAAAGCTTGTATTAACTCCTGTGTTCAAGATTCTTACAGTGAAAGTCAAAGGATTTAACAAAGTATGAGGACTTTACATTAAAAAAGTGTTGTTGAAAAACACTTTTTTGAAAGTATTTTTTTTTTAAAAAGTGGGGTTTTTTTTTGAAAAAGTGTTGTGTTGAAAGAAGAAAGATGCTACATAATAAAAGGTTGTGGGGACTGAATGTTTTGTGTTCTGCAATCTGTGAAAATTGAGTGTTACCTAGAGGAACAAAGCAGAGTAATGTAAGACTTAAATCTATTCACACTACCTCATTAGTTATCCCAAACACCATCAGTAGTCTATAAAGCCTAGGAGTTGTATTCTTGGAATGCCCAACACATGAGTGCTTTATTAAATAGTAATCAAATTATTTCTTCGGGAGATTAAGAACTGAACTATTACAAATTATCTTAGATTTTTTTTTCCAGTAAATTAACATATTTGAGTTTATGTATAAGTATTTGGCAGTGGATTTTTAGTGCAGTTGTACAGGAATACATGCATGACCCTCTATGCTGTTTTTCTTTCATTCAATTTTCCAGCTGCCTGCCCGGTTCTGTGTAGTGGCAATGGTCAATACTCCAAAGGCACCTGCTTATGCTACAGTGGCTGGAAAGGTCCAGAATGTGATGTACCCATCAGCCAGTGTATTGATCCCTCATGTGGAGGTCATGGTTCCTGCATCGAAGGGAACTGTGTCTGTTCCGTGGGATATAAAGGAGAAAACTGTGAGGAAGGTAGGTTTTTTTATTTTCTATGTTTTAAGTTTGTTTCCTGGGGGTTGGAATTATTTAATGAGTTGGGAAAAAAGGAAAGAACAGAGTAAAAATCTAGGCATAAAACTGGTGTAGCAGGTTGTTGTAGAAGAGGATAAAAATGTGTTCCATCACAATTTTACTGATCTATGAAAGTTCAGACAAAACTTTGGCCTTCCGTATATATTGTTTTGAGGTATTAAGAGTATCTGCCACAAGTAAACCTGAATAATTCCTTTGTTGAAGAGTGAAAAAAGTCTTTTCTTATGGATTGTATTTACTGAACAATTTAGATGCGAAATGCAGAGTAAAAGGAGCAGTGGTAGACAAAATTGTATAGCTTCAGTTTCACACAAAGCAAACGTATCAATCACTATTAAGACAGAAGCTGATAAAACAAATTTGAAAGACTTAGATATCCATGTTACTTACAGACTTAATGTAGGGCAAATTACCCCTGCTAGCTGCAATCATACAGGATTAAGGAAAGGTAGATGGTACACATGAACAATAACTGTCCTTTAGATGAAGAAAAGCTTTTCAGGTTGAAAGTGTCCAATTCCTTGTGTATGTAGAATGAGCAAATTTAACAAAATAACCCATGCAAATTGTGGTCATAGATAAAGCTCAATACTGGTTGTATTCACAGTTTTTTCTGTTAGAATGCACAACATAAATTGGACTGCTTTTCTTTTTAAAATATATTAGTATGGGTTTATAAGAGAATTTAGCTCCCCAGACAATTGCTAACAGACAGTTCAGCATACCTTGGCACATCTTCAGAGCAGTAGAATTTTACATTGTGTTATGGTGACATTCCAGAGTTCATTAATCCTCCAAAAGGAAAAGCAGCTTGAGTACTAAAGTGAGAGGACTGGGATGACAAGCTTTTAGGACTAAGGAGTCTCTCTGGAGTATTCTGAATGGGTTGCAGAGCTGTCCACCACATGTATTGATTCTTGTCTTACCCTATAATAAAGAGCTGTTTCTCCTGTCAGAAAACAAAGGGAAGAAAACTATGGGGACCTAAACCACTAAGGCTTTTATTCTTTGGACTACAGTTGTCACCTTTAGGATAAAATCTTGCATTAGTCTCAGTGAACTTACTGTGCTAAAAGGAAAAAAACCACAAGGATCTTCACTAGTGGGCTTGCCAATACTGCAACTGCTTGTTCAGTTCATTCCTGTCATCTCCTTCCACTAAATCCTTCCAACACTGGTTATTACAGCTCTAATCCAGACCTCAGTTGTTGTCAAGAGTTTTTCCATTGTTTTTAATGGGTTACATTTTAAACTATATCCAGAAAATGCTGTAAAGTCTTTTTTGTCTACTTAGAATTGATAGTTCTCAGAGTGTATGATTTGCCTTGCTTTAACTGTCATTCTCATTGAAATCAAAGATGGAAAAGACTGTCTTTAACATGCTCTGCAACATCCAATTTAGTCTCGAGAATGCAAAAGCTCTCTTTCTGGCACTAACTGCAATTTTTTGCTTAGTCTCATGTAGTTTTAAACATTTCATTATGTTTTGTGGTGCTGTATAAATGCTTGTATTATTAGACAGGTTATGGTAAATGGCCTAGAATGATCTTTGTTTCATTTAATTCTGGAAATTTCACCTTGTGAGAAGTTCCTCCCTTACCTTGATGGTAGTTTCCAGCTACTTGCATAGAGTTCTCTCTCTGCTTTCTAGAATATTGCCTAGAATGGCTGTGGGATATCCTAGACTCCCTAGATTCCCTAGACTCCTGTAAGAGAAATAGGCTCCCGTAGTGCTTAATCCAGTTTATCCTAAAGTGAATGTTTGGAATGGGTGGAACAACAAATTGGCAGCTCCAGAAAACAAGGGTGTTATGTTAACACCAGCCAAAGTTGGGAACACCACAAAACCTTGTCAGTCAACTAAGTTTTTTGAGAGGTGAATTGCTATTTGAGATGAAAGGATATACATTATTTAATCAACACTGTGCTTGGAAGGAGATATTTTTTTCTTAAAAAGATAAATGGATTACAAAGGCAGGAGGTATCGACTGCAAACTTGGGAGGGGCCACTAACATGACAAGAAAGGTTAAAATAACCTTTTGCATATAGCATTGGCCAATAAATAAGTCTAAAAATTAATTTGAAAATAAATAAAAATCATTATGTTTCTACTCTAAAATTCTGTTTCTTTTGTACGTATTTCTTGCATTAGTTCAAGTGCTGTAGGGGAAAGGGTATAATATGAATTGAAGTCTCTTCAATTAATCATCTAGTCTTATTTAAAGTTTTTGCATGAATTAAATTTTTGGCCTTTTAATGGTAGAATGATACAAATAATATATCTGTAGTTAACTATAATACATAAAATCACCTCTATTGATTTGAACTTCCATAAGGAATGGCAAAAGTTGATTCATTTGCCATTTTCCAGCTAGGATATTGAATTAGAACAAGTGGGTCAGCATTTTTGTCTGCCCAGTAGCTTTTTATTTCTGATATTCATCATGGTCATATTGTTCAAACAATTTACCTGAAATGAAAGTGGCACCAAAATCAATATTTGAGATGCACAATTTTTGCAGCATAAACACTGTTGTTCTATTAACAAATTTGCACACAAGATGAAGTGGCATATTTGTCAGGCTTCATTCACTCTGGTTTCGGGGGGAGACAAGTGAAATTGCCAAATTAGGTTAAGTTAAGGGTGGTTTTCTTGTCACTTTCCTGGTCGAGTCATTTTTCAATGACATTTAACTTCGTAAGTGTAATTCATGGCTCTTTGGGGACTTCATGGTACATATTGTTCGCAAAACTCCTTGACCTCCTTTTTTGTCCTTAAGGATATAAATTGCTTTCAGTACCTTTTTTGTCAAATCTACAGAGGGCCCAGTACTAAATGAGCTCTAATGATCTGAGGTGCCAAGGGGCTGTGAGTTCCAAGTGGAACGTACCTGCTTGCTAAGGCGCGTTCTCCTTTGTTTAAACACCAAAGACAGTCCATTTATAAATCCTTATTAAATACCATTGTAAACCTTCCTACATCTCAGGGCCAGCACCTTTGCAGCATAACTCAGTGCAGTTCTATTGCAGGTAATCACATTATGCTAATTTTAACAGCAGAGGATCTGGCCTGATATGATAACTCTAAGAGCTTTGTATTAAATAGAACAAGATCGGAGCTCAAAGTAAAAACTCTCCCCAGTTTAAACTTTGAAAGCTTCTACTTACCCATGTGATAGAACGAAACAGCTGTAGAGTATATTTGTCTAGAACAAAGGACAAAGGTGTTCAGTGGGTTATCCTGTAAAACAAGGCTTAGGGGCGTTGATAGGCTTATTCTGTGGAAATAAGTCTCAGCTGCGTGAGCCCTGTAATTCAGGATAGAGGAAAGACAATTTATGTAGCAGAAGGTGGTGTTTTTCATATGCTCCACATTCCTTTCATTAGTACTTTCATTTGAGAAGGCAAATGATACATTCCTGATGGGGAGAGTGCATTATGACTTATCATTATCTCCTAAAAGTAGCTGTCCTACCATATATGATGTTATATGCATATTACCCTTCTAAATTTTCAATTAAAATGTTATAATGTTAAAAAAAAAAAAATAGAACAGACTTAATGTAGGGGGGTAGCCTTCATCCTAGAAGCTTTATATCTTTATATCAAAACTATAGCCAGTGTCATCATTAAAATGAAAATCTTGTAAGAAATTTTACAGTAATTTATTCCTGTACTACTGTAATCTGAATTAAAATCAAACTATTCTGATAACTCATGTTATTGCATCTCTAAATGTGCCTGCCTCAATCCTCTGTTTGTGTCTAACCTATATACTTGCTTTAAATGTTCTGCAGCTACATAATTTGACAAGGCTCTATGTTTATAGAAAAGTTGAGATTTGAAAGATCAAGTATTGTTCACATCAGGTAGAGTGAAAATGTCTCTGCCTTAATTTAGGAGGATCAATTTGGAAAAGATGAGAGATAAATCACTTTCATTATAAACTCAGATCTTCCTTGAGCAGCAAGAGAGAATGCCAATCATTCTTGGTCCTGTTGTTGTGAGCTAATATATACCAGTCATGAGATGAATTCAAGTTATTTAAGACATGAATTTGACCTTGGCCCTCAATTCCACAGCAAAAGGTAGTCGGTAAAGCCTTTGTGTTGGTATTTGCAGTATAGCATAATATACTTATACAAATTCATGATATAAGATAAAAATTTGGAAATTCATAAGGTTACTGATAAAGTTTATTTGAAAGACAGCTCATAACGTTCCTTTATTTATCAGGATTGAAATAGCAACTGAAATTTCATTGCATCATTTTGCGTCATAACTATTTTCACTTTGTTACTCTGTTGTTTCTGGATTAAGAAAATATGAAATCCATATCTGTATTTGGTTTTATTTCTTTAAGAGGAGTAGTCTGCTGGTTTAGAATATGGGTTGAAGTAACTAAAGCTCTCAGTTTCACAGTTCAGCTATTAATGAACTGTGAATCAAATATTCAGAAGTGCCTGAATGATTAGAAGTCTGAATGAAGCTGAAAGCCACTGGAATTTTGACTTTTAAGTACTTGAAGTGGCTCTTCTAATGTTGTTCTCACAATGCTCTAGCATTTCGATACTAATAATAGCAGTGTTGATGAAGATACTCCAGAGGAAAAAATCCTTTAAAACTGCAATATATTAACTTAGTTTTAATTTAAGTACAGTACATGAGTCATCGGAACTTCAATGTATTTCAGAAGAAATGTCTCCTGGCTTATCTGTGGAACTCTTATTATATATATTTAAGTGCTATTTAAGTCTTTGTGCTTCCCCACCACAGCATTCCTGCAGTAAGCTGTCATTGTTCACTCAACCCCTGTTTATTTAATGTAAAACATAAATTACTTCACTTTCCTGTTTTCAGACCAGGTGTTAATACGACTTGAAGAACTACCTCAATTTGCCTTATTTACACAGTAATACAAACTTTTCAGAGCACGTCTAAATGTTTTCCCAACATCATATTGTGTGAACTGACCCTTCTCTCTGTTGATTTTTGTTCTCTTCCATAGTTGATTGCTTGGATCCGACTTGCTCCAACCACGGAGTCTGTGTGAATGGAGAATGTCTCTGCAGCCCAGGATGGGGAGGAGTAAATTGTGAGCTTCCCAGAGCCCAGTGCCCCGACCAGTGCAGTGGGCATGGTACCTACCTGTCTGACACTGGGCTTTGTAGCTGTGATCCCAACTGGATGGGTCCTGACTGCTCTGTTGGTAAGAAAAATATTTTTTTCCCCTGATTTTGCAATAATGTTCCTATTTCGTCGAAACGTGAATATCTATGGCAAGTTCGAAATGCAAATAATTTAGAAAATTGTCTTTGGAACGTGTTTGGTCTTTAGTTTTGTTGGTAAGAAGTTTGTATATACCTCAGATACTGCTTTTTATGAAATTCTTAATTCCAGACTTTCAGCTGGGGGTGTCGATGCAGGTTAGGAGTTTGTATTTCATTCTAATCCTAACTCTTGTTTGGACTGAAAAAGTTATTTAAGTGCTTCACATCTGTTTCCTAACTTTCAGTTAAAATGTCCATAATTTATAAATGTGTGTAGCATTTGAAGAATGGAGAACACTACACTTTGAGTACATTTTGGGGGGGTTGCTTTACTACACATCAGAATACTACTCATTTATAAAAAACATTGCAAAACAGAAAGATCTCTTTTCAAATGAAGGGTATTTTTCCCTCTTCAGGTGTAAATGGGATATTTAAAAAAACAATTTTAGAGCAAGTAACACTTAAGCAGGGACAAAAGTGTTGGCTCTCCAAAGCTACAGTTCTAAAACTTGATTATTTTGACAGAGGAAGCAGAAGAGGAAAACACTAATTTGACAAGACAGCAAATGTTTATTTGTGGGGGAAAAAAAATACCAGGAATTTTGCATTTATATTGTAAGTTGACCCTTGAGACAGAGTTGTGGGCCAAAAGCAAGTTTCTCAAAATATTACTTATATTTTTCACACTTATTCAGTTATTTCCTAAGAATGCTCAACCAATGACATGAATATGAAGATATATGTTTTCTGGTTCATGGATTAGCAGCCAGAAAAATTAATGAGTGAGAGTTTCCCTGTCAATTTCTTTGGTGATGTGTGGGGCAAAAGACCCCTCTTGCTTTTCCACAGCTTCAGCTGGCAGAGAGCAGTAGTTTTTGGAGTGAGACACCAGATAATTGACCATGTTAATAATAGGAATCCAAAATTTCTCCTTTGAAAGTGTCTTTTACTTGTCGCTCCTAGAGTCTAAGTGACCCTGAATTGCCATCATTCTCTGCTGAATGAGTTTTGGGTGAGTTTCAGTGTCATTCTTAGCAAATCAATATTTATGAAAATCACCTGAGGTCTAGGTTTGAGTAAAACAGAGCTACCTGCTCCCATTCCAGCTGCTGACAGGTGTTGGGGACACCGCTGCTGAAATTTGTATCTGCATAGAGGACTCAGCAGTCTGTCCAGCATGCATGAGGTTTTTCTGAAATGACTTTTAAATATACTTTAGTTTTAAAGCAAAAGTGAGATGCCAGTTTTCCTCAGAATAGGAACAGGCCAGCTTTTGACACCGTATAGTTTTCAGCCACGACACGCGTGTTCTGCGCCCCTTCCCTTCCCGCCTTGGCCGCTGCTCCCAGCGGCGGTGCCGTGCCGTGGCTGGCTGTAATTCCTTCTTTTCTCTCCTAGAAGTGTGCTCTGTAGACTGTGGCACCCACGGGGTGTGCATTGGCGGAGCGTGTCGCTGTGAAGAAGGGTGGACAGGAGCGGCCTGTGACCAGCGCGTGTGTCACCCCCGTTGTACAGAGCACGGCACTTGTAAAGATGGGAAGTGTGAATGCAGAGAGGGCTGGAATGGGGAGCACTGCACCATTGGTAGGCAAACGACAGGCACCGAAACAGGCACATATTGCTTTCTTTTCATAAATCGTAGAGACATAGTTACTGTCGTGGATTGTAATAGGCTGTTCCCTTAAGGACCCCAGTGCCTTCAGGTGCTGACTCTGGCTCAAAGTGTGGTGAGTGAAATGCACGTGAGCCCTTGGGATCATTGAAAAGAAGAAAAAAACTGATTTGTAGAGGTAAAAAAAAAACAAACCAACAACAAATTCCACAACCAGCGAACATTAGTAAGTAAAGAGGTAACAAATGGTCCGTCCTGGTATCATCCGAGCCAAGATTTTGGCTTAACTAAACTTACCATTCCTACAAAGGAATGTTTTGTTATCTTCTTTAATTTCCTGGTCTGATGCATCAGTGCTTTCCTGCTATTATACATCACATCTGAAACACATCCCCACCATCACCACTCAGAGCAGGGGTCCAGTGGTGGAGGAATAAGTGTTCCTAGTTCTATTGTCTCAATTACTGTGCTTGAAAATTTACTCTAAAGAGGAGTTAATTGTTCCTAAGTGAAGTTCTTTATTTTTGTCTCTACAAGCAATCTGGCAGTCTGTTTGGATTATTCTGAAAAGTTACTCAAAACAAAAGAGAAAATTGTTATTTTCTCTATACTGTAATTAAAAGTGGGAATTTCTCAGTGATCACTTGCCCTCTGAGAAGTCTGAGCAAATTTATGTGGAACAAAAGTGTCTAACTGCTGAGACAGCGTGAGGTTCAGGCAAATGTGCTTTTCTCCAGTGAATTTTTGGAGGAGTGTGAAGTGTAACCTAAAAGAAACCCACTCAGTCAAAATCCAAAGCCATATTGTTTTCATTATCTTAAAGTGGTAAATTTAACGAAGAAAAGAGTAGGTCAATTGAGATTTTCATGGCAAGCAGGGACCCTAATGGGACAGTCCTATTACAAGTGAATTGTTATTTCTTTACTTAAAAGTATGGTGAAATTCTTGCATCCCTCAAGCTGTTTTTCTTTTTCATTCTCGTCTGATTTCTCCCTGGATATACAAATCATTTCTGATACACACAGGAGTTGGAAACTAAAAGTATACTCTTATTGGAGAGAGAAAAAAAAGAAAAATTGCTACATATTTTTGGGGCATATTCTTTGATGGTGTGGTGCTGCATGCTTTGCCACACTATGCTAATATGATTTAAATCAAAGCTCTTATGACTGAACACTTTGTGAAAAGCACAGATACAGAGTGTTTTTTCATAATTGCTTTCAGACTTCCATCATATCGACATACCTCTGCTAGATTAACCCAGGCATTTTGTTTTCATTTTAAGTACTTCCCAGATCTTTACAAAATGCCTAGTATATAATTTTTTTCATTACATTCTGTAATAATTGCTTATTTTAAAAGTTTATGCTTTGTGCAAAATTTGTTTTGCTTTATAAAATCTTACTAATATGCTGATGTTTAGAAATAATTAGTCTATGTAAAGTCTTCGTTACTGTGCAGACAAAAAGATGCCTTTTCCAAGATCTCAGAAGTGTTCTGAAAATTGCAAGCTGAACTAGTGAACTCTGAAGTGAGATTCCAAGTCTAAATTTTAGAGCTTTGAACTAAATATCTTCCCTATTATTGATGTATATAATCAATTCTTTCCAGAATAAGGCTGATACTTCTAAAATGATTAAAATATGCGTAAGCTTTTTTTGTTTGGTATGTGTTAGAAAGATTTCCTTCAAACTTAATGTAGTTCTGCTTGTGACAAAGATGAGACTGGTGCAAAAAATTTAGGTATATCCTTGTAGTTATCATGTATCAGATTTGTGCAGTCATAAGTTGTCTGTTGTATGTAGATGTGCCATTTTGGTATGTTCAAAACTTGGGTTTTTGAGTATTTTAAAATTATTTTATTTCATTTGGTTAATCCAAAACCATGATTTAGTCTTGTTAGGAAGGTACATGGCAAACTGAACAGTCTGTCCTAAGGCAAGGCCAGACCAGACCAGAGCAAGGCAGCAAATGAGCAGAGGGTCAATCTCTCCCATCCTTGCACACAGTGTGTGTTTTTGAATGCCTGTATTAGTTCTTCAGAAGCTCTGCATGGCCAGGCTTGTCTCACAAGACATTTGAGAATTTCTCCATATGGACTTCAAGGAGAAAAATGTGAATATCATAGAAGAGGTTATTTCCTCTGAATTCTTCCTTTTTGCTACACCTAGTCTGGAATGAAGTCAATAGAAAAACTTGCTTTGATTCCAGTGACTTTAGGCCAAGCCCACTTAGAACAAATTGATCTAATTTGTGAACAAGAAAAGCAGGTTTCTCTATATAAACAGAAATGCTTTTTCTTTTGTTTGTGTTTCTTTATCAGTTTCATGTGCTGTATTTACATGAAGTGGAAAAGAAATCATGGCAACTTGCAGGGTATCCAAGTTCATTCAGGACATTTTATTCTCTTTAACATCAAATTAGGCTTTGATAAATACTTGACAGAAGGCACACTCTTTAGCATTTCATTGAGTATCTAAGCTCAAAAATTTTAACAAAAGAGCAGTTTCTCTCTGCATTGCCTGGTTTTAAGAAAAACACTATGAAAAGCCTCCCAGAACAGCAATATTAGTTCAGTGTTAACAAACTGTTGTAGCTTTTACCTGTGTGCAATGGAATTACATATAAGGATCAATGCAAATAAAAAATGAATGCACATCCCAAGTTACACAGATTTTGATAAATCTACATCCAAATAATAGAAGAGTGAAAGGAGGGGTGTCTGGTCTTGCTCAGGTGCTTGTACATATCAGAGCAGAACTACAGTTCACTTTGCTACTTCAGGCAAGGAAAAAAATTGCTTACTGGAGTGGTGATAAAGAAAATTAATCTTTTCCCAGTGCAAAAATAGACCTGTCAGGATATGTTTATTAAGTGATTACTATTCATTGATTGCAATTATGGAGGAAGTTATAACTAAATAATAGAGGGTAATCTAGATGAGGAAAAAAATATTGGAAAACTAATAACAAAGTGAAAGACTAAGGTATAGAGGTTGTTAATCTCGAACTAATTTCATGACAGAAATTTAAGATGGAGGATTTAGCTTTTCTTTGAATCATCTGAGTCTTGTTAAAGTGTGCGGTTGCTTTTGCTGAAAATAATATTTGGATGTTTAAAAGTGCTGTTTTTAAATGGTTGCAGAGGGTGTTCTCCATATAAACTGTCAAGATAGTATTCCAAGGACAGTGTGATATATATATGGACTGTTATGAAAGAGTCAGAAATACCATTTAAAAAGTGTAATTCCATCTGTAATTTGTATCCCTGCAGCATGAAATGCTACTCTTATTAAGTTGTTGGTAAAAATCTCACTGTGAGACCAGAGAAATCAGGATTTAATTCTAAATATTTACAACTAAAATTTAAAAGTCCGCAAATGTATTTTTTAAGGTGAACTCTCACCAGAATGTGAGGTATGAGGTTTTCTTTGTGGCTGCCTGTCATATCCCCAACCCTTGCTCATGTCCTACATTAGATGTAGGTTAAGCATTCCCTTTCAGATAAATGTGAGGAAAGGTTGTACTCAAGGCTATTTGATATTATGGATACTCTGCTGAAGATTTTGATCCGGACAATTCTTTTTTTCTCTTCCTCTTTTTATTTTTTCCATGAAAATGAGCTTTCCCCCCTAGTACAGGCATTGAAGCTGAACCTCCCCCTGCTCCCTGCTAGACAAAGCACAACCAGGTGATGTTCATCTCTGCAGGCTCTGCTTAGATTAATTTAGGTTGGAAAAGACCCTTAGGATCATCAAGTCCAACCATAAACCCAACACTGTTCTTGGCCTTGGTACTGCTTTTTGAAGTCTAACTCCAGAGATGGGATCTGCCACTCTTTCCCCCAGTGAGTCCTTGAGCTCTGTACTAAAGGCATCAAAATTTTAAGATGTGTTCCTTAGTAAATGAGGGATTTGGACATCTGTGTTAGCCCTATATCTCCTATGTTTTCAGGGCCTTGAATGAAGAATAAAGATCTGAAAGAACCAGGATCCTGTCACCTACATGGTGGGAAATAATCTAAAATTTTCAGATACATAACAATGTTCAGGAAAAAGCGAGGACTTTGTGTCCAGGACGATTAAGAAGTTTAAGTTACAGTACAAGATATTTGTGTTAGGTGTTAAAAAAATACATGTTACAGTAAATGAAAAACTGAGGTAGGCTGTCCAAGCAAGTTGTGGACTCCTCATCAGTGGAGCTTTTAACAACCATTTAGACAAACATCTGTCAGGAACAGCAGAGAGGTAATTCCTCCTGCCATGGGGCAGCAAGCCCACTAGAAAGTTAGTGAACTTGTGTGAGCTCCCTTCCAGTCTTGTTTTAAATGAGCTTAAAAGGAAGCATTCCTTCTAAGTACTATGTTTTATAATGGCCTGTGCCAAGATTAGTACTGTCATTCCATTTAAGAATCTAATGCTGCTCTTGGAATTAGAATTGATCATTTATCCAGCCATGGAGGGTAATCTGTGTGTTCTGTATTTGCAGAACAATGTCTTGTTCATGTGGATACTGAGCCACTCTGAAACACTCAAACAAATAGCAAATATTACACCCAGTAGGTAAATACTTTAAATGCTGTCCCTTAAAAGCACCAAGACTCACCCAGGTGAGCACTAGGTGGATAGTATTCCACTTCTGGATTTCCTAAAAAATAAAAGTTACCAAAAAATTTTCCCCCCAGGTGTTTTGGGATGACCATGCCCTTTCCAGCTTTTAGACATATTTATATTTTCTGTCAACTGGAAGAAATACCACAAGTGTAAAGATGTAGTTATTTACCTTATCGTGAAGTCAACAATCGACAGGAACATTAATAATGCAGCATTGTGTTATCTTTGGATATAGCAAGATATTTTTGTCCCATGATAATGCTCTTTGTGTCAAAGATTTTTTTCTTCTACTACTGATTTCTCCTGTTGTAATTACAACGGTAATGATTCAAAGATGAGGCAATTTTCAGGAGAGATGGAAAGTGTGTGGGAGGAGGCAGTGGAAAGCCATCGTATCTGACAAAGAGCAATTTAGAAGGAGCTAGATATATTAGACTTCTCCAATGCACTTCTAACTTAAAATTAATCTGTAACAGTTTATAACCTATCAACCCATAAAAAAATCTCTAGTGAAGATGACAGGAATTTAGATTGCATGCTCTGTGGAGGGAGGAACACATTTTTTCATTTTATTTGAAAAATGCCTAGAATATTTGGGTCATGACCACTTTTCATTACCGCTGATACAGAAATATGTTGGTAATATATATGATGACACGACCAGAAATGTTAGAGATGTTGGCTGTTTCTGTAGCTGCAGATTCCAGTTCATCACCTGGGTGACACAATTACCCCACTGTTTTTACAGCTGGTAGCAGGTTTCTTGATGAGCACCCCTGTGGTTCAGCCTGTTAGGTACGTGGTGACAACTTTTCATTGCAGTGTTATAGGGTGGTTCCCCCTGTGTCTGTTCAGCAAAACAGAGGAGCAGCAAAGGTACCTCATGAGGCAACCTGAGAGATTCTCAACGATTTCTCTCATTCTCTGCACATCATCCACGTTCTTATTTCCATCATGCAAGCACAGAGGGACTCAAAAGGTAGAAGTTTTCCTTATCGTGATGTTTTGGTCACGTGTGTTATGTCATGTTCCATTTTATAACCAAACCCAAGGAAATGGACAAGTCCATCAGACAAATGGTCATCTAGTCCAACATCTCTGTGCTTCAGTAAAGATACAAGTTCCTGCTAAGTAAATTTCTTCCTGGAAAGCTGATGGTTTTTGTCTATCCCAGCTACATTTGCTGTTGAGGTTCTTTGTTGGTTTTGTAAATGTGTCATGTTTTATTTCACCTCCAAAACTTCTGAATAAAATCTTTTGGCTGCGGAGTCCCCAGATTACATAGTATATAGATGGCTCTTCCTTGGGATTTTTGTTTCTGGTTTGTAACTTTGCAAATTACTATGCCAATTCCCAAAATATTTTTGGCTACTTTTGTGGATCTGGGATGAGTAAGCTTTCTAAACAATTTCTGTAGGACTAAGGAATCCAAAAGTGTGATAAACATCCACTTA
The DNA here is from genome assembly GCA_013390005.1 of Calyptomena viridis. Classification (NCBI taxonomy): domain Eukaryota; kingdom Metazoa; phylum Chordata; class Aves; order Passeriformes; family Eurylaimidae; genus Calyptomena; species Calyptomena viridis. The sequence continues at coordinate 710,459 of WEIV01016284.1, read as the reverse complement.
CTTTATCATAAGCTGATTATGTATATTTGTAAACAAATATATTCTATGTAGATATTTGTGTATAGTGAGAGTGGTTTGACTTTCTGGGAGTTTAGAAACAGAAATCCTTTTTATTTGCAGAATTACAGGGGGCAGCTGGGGATCTTTTTTGGCTGAAAGGCAAGCTTATTCATGAGGAAGAACTTTCCTGTTTGCATTCTTTGCTGAGGGCTTCCTGTAAATGATTGAAATATGTCAGAGCGTGGTGTCAGAACACTTGAGTGGCTTTTTTCTCTCTCCTTTTCTAGGATATTTGCAGAACATGACCTTATTTCTTCCCTTTCTAGCCAAAAAAATTTAATGAGTGTTTTTTCAGCAAAACTTCCTGCATTATGTCTAGTACTTCAAAGATGCACCCAGCAGATACTGGTGAATAGCTTCCCAAACTAAAACCACCTTTTTTTTTTCTCCTTTTGGAGGGGCTTCTACATGAGTTGTATTGATTTTCTGGCCAATTCTCGAACTCTTAAAAGACCACAAAAAGGGGGGAAGGGCAATCAATCAAGGAGCTGGTCTAACTTTTGAAAGGGCAGAGCTGATTTTACTGTTCATAGGAGTATTCCCATCGTCAGACAATCTTCTCTTCTCCTGCAGATAATATTTTCTGTGTTATTTTGCACCCTGTGGTGTCAAGCAGAGCTTCAGCAAGTGAGTGAATTACATGGTGTTGCTGGATACAAAACAACAAAGACACGGGAATGCTTGTGAGAGGTCAGTGACATAGATTGTATAGAGAGAGCAAGATAGCAGATCTTGAGCAATATCTATGTATATACGTATATGTAATATTTATACTACCTAAGAAAGAAATACAAAAGAGAACAATAGCTGTCCATCCTTTTGAGGTCTGCTGTTTGTGTTCTTGTTAAAGATACCTTTTCCTTGATCACTTGGATTCCTGCTTATGTATTCTCAATGTATAATCTTTGCATCTTCAGCATCAGTTTCTCATAATCTTTCGTGCTTGAAGATGCAAATAAAGCCAAATGTGTTTTGCCTGACTGCTGCAAACTCTGTGGAATAACAATTCAGATGCAAAGATTTACCTGTTCAGCTTCTTGACAATTTAATATCAAATTAACGGTAGGATGCATTAGAAGTTAGAGACTTGTCTTCCTGAGATATTTGATGCTTTTGAAATTCTCTACTCAATATTTTCTTAGTTTAATGTTGTATTAAAAATATTAATGTCAGAAATAAAAAGGAAAAAATGGTCTCTGTAGCACCTCTGAAGTGTCAGTTCAGGATTTTGCTGTGTGATCTATTTAGGGCTTCAGGGAAAAATGAAACTATTGAAAGCCTTCTCTTTAAACTATCAGTTCTCTCTTATGCAGTAACTGCTCACTGAGGATGAATGCACACTGATGTTGAATATTGATACATCCTCCTTTCACTAAAAGCCCTTACTTAGACAGTTTTTTAAAAGATCTTAAGGAATGGATATGGGGACTTGTTCAGAGCACGAGTTATGAGGTATCATGAGCCATTCTTATTGAAGAAAGTTTTTACAGAATTTATGTTATCCGGCTCTTTTCTCTTGTTCTTTCTTTCCATCCCAATTCTGACCTGCTTAGGAAATGCTCATTAGGATAACATTGCTTCTGGAGATGATTCCTGTAGGTAGCCTCAGCCTATTTCAGTTTAAATATAGTTTTTCTATCCATTTAAAAAGAAGCAAAGTTTGCTGTCAAACAGAAATCATTATATAACTTAGATACTATAACAGAATATCTCATTTGCCCAAAGAAATTTCAAACATCATTTGGGTTACTGAAATGTAACAGCTAAAGATAAACTTGAGTGTTCTTAAAGGCATTTGGGTCTGATGTTGTGGTCCGTGTTCATCTCTGTGTGTTGAAAGTGCAAATAATTGGAATTATATTGAGATCACTCTTACTTGATTTATAGCTGCCAAGAAGTTGTAACCAACTGTGTAGGTTTCTACAATTTCCAGCACGTGCTACTGTAGTGTTTTCAGTGATATAATATTGATTGACACATAACTGTCCATCTCAGTCTGCCAGTTGTCTTCAAAACACATCCATGCTGGGATAGATGGAGGCAAATCAATCCTGGTGCCTCATTAATCTACCAGCAGTTCAGTCGTACAACTGAAAGCTGAAGGAAAGGCAGGAGACACGAGAAATTAAGGTTGCTGTGTTTGTTGTCATTCTCTCTTCGTTCACTAACAGGATTAGAGCAGGAAGGATTCATGGCCCAGCTGTTCCCTGAAGATTTTTCAAATCTGAAAGCTGACCCTTAGCACTGTGTGCTACACACTTAACTTAAATATTTCACTCCAGACAAGTACCTCTCTTAAGTTAAGCAGTTTTTGTGGACAAGTAGCAACTTTGCTTTCACTAAGAACTTCAGTGTGACATGGATCAGAACATTATCCCTAATGACAATTTAGGCAGAGGAGACATGGCTGTCTGCTTATCCATGTAAAGCTTTTCTCCCTCTCATTCCACTACACTTAAAAGAAATTTTTACTCCTGCCTCACTGTAATGTGCCAGTTCTATGGCCCATGACTGATGTCTAACATCTGGGATGTGTTGCCTTTTCTTGTGCTGTCTCACTGGTTATTGGGAGTCGTGCAGCGAGTCCCAGATGTTCAAGTGTAAAACAGTCTCTGGGTTCTCTCAAACGTGGTTTGCTTAACAGCATCCAAGTCCTACCCACCTCATTTGTACTAGCATTTTAATGTATTTTTACAGGAACCTGTGTAAAGATTAATCTCTTCTGTATTCGTTCTGGTTAATTATAAAATTTCGGAAGAGTTGGGTTTTTTAGGTAGATGTTGGAAGGCTAAAGTTATTCAAGAGTGTGAAAAATGAATAAGATTCATAATGCATCTAGACCACATATGTTTTAATTTGCCCTCAAATGGGTTTTCAGAGCATTGAACAACTGAGCTAAAGAACCACAGTGCATTCAAGATGCAGTCCCTGTTCTGAAGAGAATTAGTGGGGATAATAGCTTTTGTATCTAAGAAATAAATATAATGGTGTAATTGTGATTAAAAACATTCATTTTAATTAAAAACTAAATTGGTTTTTAGTGAAAAATACTACTAGTTTGCTAGGTTTAGATTTTAGGCTTGAAGCAATATCAAGAGGACAATTATCCAAAAGTATAAATTAACAAAGGAAAAAGTGTCAGTTTAGGAATAGCATTTTTTGCCTAGAACGTGGTGATTTATTGATCTACTGCTTCAAATACTGTGATTTTCCAATTGCTAGGAATCAAAAGGAATTACTGAGCTTCTTGTGGAAAGAACAGCACTGAAGCTATTTTTGTAAATTCAGCATGCACAAACAAAAACCCTAAATGTCCCAGAAGATGCTGATTCTCCTAAAACCAGAGACACATTAGTACAGATGAGAGAACTGACTTTTTGTTTTAACCACTGGGAATACCAGAGAATAGAACTCAGTCCCTAAGGTAGCATGTTGCCATCTACTTTTCAGCACAGTTTAAATATAAACTGATCTGACTTCTTTGCTTTCCATTTAATAAAGCAAGGCAAAAATGTGTATATGCTGGGTTACAGATCACTTCTCTCTGAAATTAATAGAGGAATTAGCATTTTAGCATGCAGTCTTACAATGGAAGATGGTGTGCTCAGAATTAAGCAGCTATAGAAAAAGAAGTTGGGTTTTTCTCTTCGCCTTCCTTTTTTTTTTTAAATTGCAGAATCACTTGCATTTGAACCAGAAAAGTATTACTGAAAGCAGGAAGCCATGGATCATTATTTACTGCTGAGAAGTGAAAGCACAATATGAATTTGTTAAGATGTATACAGATTCTGATTAATTCTATTCCTTGCTTTTTTTTTTCTTTAATTTGATAACAGTATAGGAAAAGCTCTGGTAATGTACCTTTTCTTAAAAAAAAAAAAAATTAAAAGGTGTTTTAGACTTAAGACAGAAAATCACTGTGTAAGAGTTGGGATTCTTAAAGGAAGGTTAATGTTGCTCCCATGCACAGATTGTTGAATTTGGGTGTGGGGGATTACAGTGACATAGATTTTTAGATGAAATTCATCTTTGTGTTGGCTTCTTTGGAAACCAGGGGTAGAATTGCTTTTTTGTACTGCCTCCCTTGGATCGTTATTAATTGGCTCCTTATCATGAAGCCAATCCATATGTATCTTCGTTGTGTCCTGCGAATGCTCGAACCTTTTTTTTTTTTCAAAATAAGTCAGAAATATTGATTTAGAATGGAGAAAGTCTTCCATATTTAGAGAATGGGTTATTGGAGTCCAGGTCACTCTTTGTGGAGGCTGAACAGGCAGCAGTCACTAAAGGAAATACTGGGTGAGTGTTACACCACAGACAGGGTTAAACCTGTGAGTGGGTCTGCATTCCTGTGTCTGCAGTATTCCTTGTTTCTGCAGCATTCCTTACAGACATGGTTATGGACCAGACCCCTGAACTGTGCCTATACCATGTTGTTCTTGCACGTGTAGCTAGAAAGCTGTAGGGGAAATGAAAAAATCTATATAGACATCTAAGCATTACCTTGCTCTTGCAGCTTTCCTTAATTCAGACCCAGAGGGGCCTGTAAATGTCATCAATTTTATGATTTTTCATTGGAATCTTTTGTTAGATGTTCTGTAACAATTTTGA